>RJWK010009569.1:0-29001 GCA_004363435.1 Platanista minor
TTTTTTTTTTTTTAATTCCATATATATGTGTTAGCATATGGTATTTGTTTTTCTCTTTCTGAATTACTTCACTCTGTATGACAGAGTCTAGGTCCATCCACCTCACTAAAAACAACTCAATTTCGTTTCTTTCTATAGCTGAGTAATATTCCACTTTATATATGTGCCACATCTTTATCCATTCATCTGTTGATGGACACTTAGGTTGCTTCCATGTCCTGGCTGTTGTAAATAGAGCTGCAGTGAACATTGTGGTACATGACTCTTTTTGAATTATGGTTTTCTCATGGTATAGGCCCAGTAGTGGGATTGCTGGGTCCTATGGGAGTTCTATTTTTAGTTTTTTAAGGAACCTCCATACTGTTCTCCATAGTGGCTGTATCAGTTTACATTCCCACCAACAGTGGAAGAGGGTTCCCTTGTCTTTCATTTTGTTTATGGCTTCCTTTGCTGTGCAAAAGCTTTTGAGTTTCATTAGGTCTCATTTGTTTATTTTTTTTTTCATTTCCCTTACTCTAGGAGACGGATTGAAAAAGATATTGCTGCGATTTATGTCAAAGAGTGTTCTGCCTATATTTTCCTGTAAGAGTTTTATAGTACACAGTCTTACATTTAGGTCTTTAATTCATTTTGAGTTTATTTTTGTGTATAGTGGTAAAGAGTGTTCTCATTTCATTTCTAATTATAGTTTTTTACATGTAGCTGTCCAGTTTTCCCAGCACCACTTATTGAAGAGGCTGTCTTTTCTCCATTGTATATTCTTGTCTCCTTTATCAAAAATAAGGTGACCATATGTGTGTGGGTTTATCTCTGGTCTTTCTATCCTGTTCCATTGATCTATATTTCTGTTTTTGTGCCAGTACCATACTGTCTTGATTACTGTAGCTTTGTAGTATAGTCTGCAGTCAGGGAGCCTGGCCATTACATTTAGATAGGTGCCTTTAGCTCGAAGTTCAAGTTTATGTTTGCTCTCAGCCCACTCAACTGTTAAGTCAGTTTTCTTGCATCATTATCAATCTGTTTCTGCCCAGGCATTCTAATGGAGTTCACACTTCCACAGAATGCCTTATCTAATGGTCATCTTCATTATCCCTAGAGAGCCCACCTATAAGTGAGGAGGTCTTGACTCCAAAGAATTCTGAAGAAACAGCCAATTTTGAATGAGAGAGGTTCTTTATTTCTTTTTTTTTGTTTGTTCTTTAAACCTGGAAACAACCCCAGATTATTCATCAGCCCCATTAATTTAGACCTCAGCTGGGAACACTCTAGAGAATAAAAACTTCATTTATTTATAGTGTAGGTGTTCATAATTTTTCTTCCTGGGTAACATCTGGTTTTAGTTCTTCTCAGTCCATTCTAGATCAAAGCCTGGAAGCAGTATCTGTAGATTCAGGTTTTAGTTAAAAGATTGAAACTCTTGTTAGAAATCTACTTTCAGGGCTATGTGTCAGGTACTGTGCTAAGCACTTAGTAAGTATTATCTTAACCTTGCACAAAAATGTGATATGAACACTAGTATTAACTCTGTTTTAAAGATGAGAACTTTGTGAAGATAAATAAGGTTAAATAATTTGCCCAAGGTCATAAAATAGTAAGTGGCAGGCAAGATATGAAGCCAGAAGTCTAACCTGGTACTTTCTAACTCCTGAGTGTATGCTTTTAATTTCTCTACTCTATTTTACCTCTTTATGGCTAAGTAGGCATCCTGAAGTATGGCCAAATCTGTCACTGACACTTTTATGTGAAATAATCTATTTGATTATTGTTATGGCATCCAATAGATGATGACTCTAAGAGAATTACTGGTGCAATTCTAGAAAGTAGTATTCCTTTTAAGAAGTAAACTTTTTTTCTTTTTTTAAAAAAATATTTATTTGTGTGGGGTCTTAGTTGCAGCAGGCAGGCTCCTTAGTTGTGGCTTGTGGGCTCCTTAGTTGTGGCAGGTGGGCTCCTTAGTTGCGGCTCCAGGTTTCCTTAGTTGCGGCTCCAGGTTTCCTTAGTTGCAGCTTGCCAGCACCTTAGTTGTGGCACGTGGGCTCCTTAGTTGTGACATGTGAACTCTTAGTTGCAGCAAGCATGTGGGATCTAGTTCCCTGACCAGGGATCAAACCCGGGTCCCCTGCACTGGGAGCATGGAGTCATATTCACTGCACCAACAGGGAAGTCCCAGAAGTATCCCTTTTCTTTTCACTTAATGTATTTTCCCTCCTGGTCTGCCAGAAAATAGTAATAATGGTAACATGGCACCATCATACTTGGATTATTTATTTGTTAGTATGAGGAAGTGCTACGAACAAGCATACCAAACTATTTAATATATATTCCCTTTCCTTGAAGAAACTTTAATAGGATGCTTTTATCAGAGAAGGAAAGAGGGAAGGGGGAAGGGGAAGGACAGAGATGGAGAGAAAGGAAGGAAGAAGTTGAGATTTTTTGAAAAGGCACTTCTGCCTGCGCAAATTAAATAGTGATAAAATTTCATAATGATGACATCCAACATCCAATGGGCCAACTACATTCTCTTCTTAATGAGTTATCGGGGATTTGAAAAATTCTTTGTCAGATAGCTTTTTTTTTCTTCTTAAACTAGTAAGATTTAGGTCATAGGATTAGAACTCTATTACACAGAGTTCATCAGTGCTCTAGAGAAATGATGAATTGATTACTTGCTTACTAAGTTGATTCATGCGAGTCTGGCAGTTTGTGGGAGTGAATCTAATTATCAGTCTCTTACTTTCATTAATAGGTTGGAGCAAGTTAACTTCTCAGAGGAGGAAGAAGTAGTAAGATCTAGGTCATAGGATTAGAACTCTATTACACAGAGTTCATCAGTGCTCTAGAGAAATGATGAATTGAGGCTTAAGAGGAATTTTCATAGCAGACAACGGATCTCTGCCTGCACTGAAGTAATTCTCTTTGAGAGCTGGTTGAAGCTTTGTCCAGCCCATCATACATACCCTCTAGGGGTGCTCTATGAAATTCAAATTTTGTTTAAAGTTCTTATGTTAACTGAAGTGCAAGGTATAAGACTGGCTATGTCAGGTTTTATGCAAATGTTTGACTCAGTTTTTATGTTTCCTATTCATAAAGCTTTAAAGGAATAAAAAATGATTACTTGCTTACTAAGTTGATTCATGCCAGTGATTACTTTTAAAATTTCATCTCCCATGCTCATTCTCAAACCAGATTAATCACATAATCAGCTTTCTCCTACCATATTTAGTCATCAATCTATTTATCTATACATATACATATGTTATACATGTATATATTTATCTATCTTGACAGATGAGTATAACTGAGTGTAATATATGGTTTGAGAATATGATACATATTCGGGGTAATGTGGCAGTGATTTGATTTCTGACAAGATTCTTTCTTACCATATCTTTAAGAAAATAAACTGAAGATGAGAACTGGGATGAGAACCTTTATTTTGTATTTTTTTATTTCACCATAAGCAACAAAAGTAACCAGTATTTATTGAATATTGATAAAAATTAAAATGGCAGCTTTTGCAAGGTTTTACATTGCCCCTAGATCTGGCAAATATAATCATTTTGTGTGTGGAGGGGAGGAGGATGGAGTTTGGGGCAGGGGAGAGGCAAACTATAGGAATTCCAATATCCTTCCAAAATCAGCCTTAGTTTCTCGTCCAATTGTGGCTTTTGTGACAGGTTTTGGCATAGAAAACTGAATCATAGAATATCATGTCACTTTTTGACCATTCAAAATAGGTAATTTCACTTCTATGATTGTAGTACATTAACCATTAGTGTGAGTTTCTAGCTCAGGAGCTTTTGCTGTAATAAAGAGTGGTTTAAAGTCTACAGCTACATCTTTCTTCATAGTACCAGGTTCTTAACAATCAAAGATAAATGAACCGCCCTTGCTTTCAGTGCAAGTGAGGGGAAAAAAAAAGTACACATACACACACCCTGGAGGAAGGAAAGGCAGCAAGACTGAGCCTCTCCTTAGTAGTTCAACTGAGGGGGGAGAGACTTGTCTGGCAGTTTGTGGGAGTGAATCTAATTATCAGTCTCTTACTTTCATAAATAGGCTGGAGCAAGTTAACTTCTCAAAGGAGGAAGAAGTAGACATTATGCCTGAACTCCTAGACTACATTATGATCATTTAAGCATTGCCTTCACAAAAATAGTTGTGTTGTTTTTTTTTTTTAAAGTCCTTTGTGAAGTTGGGCAGGTGGACAGGAAGAACATCAACTATAGAAAAGGCAAAAGTAACTGGTAAAACATGCTATACTTATAGATGGGAGGACAGAGCATTCTGGAAAACTGAAGAGTATCATAGATTTTAATCTACATCTGTGAAATTTAATTAGCTAGACTAACCCTCAGCTGAGACTCTTCACTGTAATCCTGTGTAACGCATCCCTGTCATCCTGTTTCATTTCTCCTTTCCAACCAGTGGTCTGTGAGTAAAAGTCAACTTGGATGGAGTCTGTATGTTTCTTGACCAATATTTTGTTTTCTTAGCCTCACTAGCCAAAAATCTGATGATGACTATGAAGATTATGCTTCTAATAAAACATGGGTCTTGACTCCAAAGGTTCCGGAGGGTGATGTCACCGTCATCTTAAACAACCTCCTGGAAGGATATGATAATAAACTTCGACCTGATATAGGAGGTATGTTAAAACCTTTTGTGATGTGGGTTAGATAAAAACAAGTCTACCACATTAGGAGAAAGCATCAGCCCATTTCAATAACCAGAAGGATATAAATGACACTTTTACTAAATACTGTAAAAATAAAGAATGTATAAACAGCATTCAGGTCTGGGGGTAGACAGGGCACTGATAAGTTCAAAATGAAGAAAGATGATTTTCAAGTTAGCTTGAGAGATAGAAATTTAAATTTTCCTAGACATCTCAGACAAAGACTATAGAAGAAAAGTGACAACTTCTTTTTGAAGAAACATCAAAAACAAACAAGCACACACTACTATATATAAAATAGATAACCAGGGGCTTCCCTGGTGGCGCAGTGGTTGAGAGTCCGCCTGCCGACGCAGGGGACGCGGGTTCGTGCCCCGGTCCGGGAAGATCCCACGTGCTGCGGAACGGCTGGGCCCGTGAGCCATGGCCGCGGGGCCTGCGCGTCCGGAGCCTGTGCTCCGCAGCGGGAGAGGCCACAGCAGTGAGAGGCCCGTGTACCGCAAAAAAAAAAAAAAATAATAATAATAAAATAAAATAAAATAGATAACTAATAAGAACCTACTGTATAGCATAGGGAACTCTCTACTCAGTAATCTGTAATGAACTACATGGGAATAGAATCTAAAAATGAGTGGATATATGTATATGTGTAACTGATTCACTTTGCTGTACACCTGAAACTAACACAACATTGTAAATCAACTCTACTCCAATAAAAACTAATTAAAAAAAAAGAAAGAAAGGACATACTGCTTATCTATAGCTGTGTAACAGACAACCACAAAATTTCAGTGGTATACAGCAACAAGCATTTATTTAGCACTTTTCTGGGGGTGGTCTAATCTAAGCTCAGCTAGGTTGGAGCTGCTCATTTAAGAAAGCTGTACTCCCATTCCACTCCTGGGACCAGCAGACTAGCTAGGAGTATCCTCCTCATGACAGTAGCAAAGAACAGGAGAGAAAATAGACGTTCATAAGGCTTAATGCTTTCGTCCATATATTATTAGCCAATGCAAGTCAAATGGTCAGGCTCAAAGTTCAGAGGCAGGGAAGTAGCCTCACTGATGTGAAGGCAAAGGTACAGATGCAGGGAGGAGTGAAGAATCCAATCCATCACAGAGAATTAGAGCATATGGCACTTCAAGGAAAATGGATAAAGATGAGAGAAATGTCCTTGTTGAACTGAAGACCAGAATGAATGGTATTATGAATCCTCGTTCATTAAATGTTAAATGAAGATGGAGCACATTCATTAGGTCATGGATGTAATACTACATGATTTTTAATATCAGTCCTCTTTGGCCAATAGGTGTGTGTATTGGGTTTCCATATGGTGTCCTCATATTATTTGACGAGGCACAGAATTCATTAAATCATTGAGGAAGATTGATTTTGTATTGGCTAGAGGTGAATGAGGATAAAGGGGTCCTCAAAGGAATCAACAGGGAGGAGTGTTTCAAAAACAATTCATAATACTTGTTGCTTTTTATGTCTCCTTCATGTTTCTAATGCACATTATTTTCTAGATCACTAAGTAGCTATTTTTTTCTATATGGGCCCAGTCAAGTTAGAATGCCCAAATCAGTTCTAGAACTTAAAGGAAAAATAATAAAATTCAGGATATCTGAGAGATGGATGAAGAATATCTGAGCAGTGTTTTCTTATTTATTCATTTTTATATAGTCTTAGAAAGATAATCGGTTTCAAAACTCTGCTATGCTTAGTTATTGTGTTTATGTGCTTAAGATACTTCTTTGAAAATAAATAGCTAAATGTAGCGAATTAGTCACTAGCAACAAGTTAGCTGTGAATAAATCACTTCTACTGTAGCAAAATAAATCTCTTTCTAGAATAACAAGGAGTAAACATTAAAATATTATGCTTCTCCATATGCACATATTTCTGTGGTTCTCTTTACAGTGAAACCAACATTAATTCACACAGACATGTATGTGAATAGCATTGGTCCAGTGAATGCTATCAATATGGTAAGTTTCTAATTGTTTGTCTACTTTATTAACATATTAGAGAGGAAATGTGGTAACACAGAAGTAGCAAGGGCTATACCAACACAAAAAATCTGGACGGGAGAGAGACTCTTTCAGATCCTTTTTTCTCCCTTGTAATATAAAGATAATTATTTTTAATGATTTGTTACAAAAACTAAATGTGATCATATGTATAAAATTACCTTGGGTAAATGCTATAATCTTAAAATTCAACACTCACTGCTTATTTGCTGGGTCCTGCTTATTACAAAAGAAAATATAGTGCTCTACTAATTTTTAGAATATTCAAGGTGTGAAGAGGTCATAGTTTGCTTCAAATCAGAATTGTTTCTCAGAGGAAATAGTGCATTAGATTTAACAATAAATGCAACTTTGTTCTTTTATAAAGCTTTCTATCCAAATCTGAAATAAGAAATTAGATGGGAGCCTATGTAGAATAGAGTAGAACATAACATAACATAACATATAACATTAGTGATACTGTAACTTTAATAGTGTTTGCCAAGCAAGCAATAAGGACACTCTGCTGAGTCAGAGACGAAAAACATTTATTGCTTTCAACTGGGCTGATTCAAAAAAAAGTATACCACCACCTGCATACTCCATACAAGTAAGTTTGCTTGTTTAACCATGAAACAAATGCTAACATGTTACTTCTTTACAACTAAAATTCTGATGCAAGTTGTAAATATCTAAGAAGAATCAGCTATATATGTAGTTTATTTAAACACAGAACTTACAGTTTCAGGAGTACTAGTGCCCAGAACTACTGTCCCAGGATCACAGTTTATGAAATGCTGGTTTAAAGAATTTTAAACCTTTTGTTTGTGTGTGTGTGTTTGCCAAAATGTGGATCAGAAATTATTGAGTTACTCTACCTATTGGCACATCACTGATTAGTTGATAAAGAATTTCATAGAAGAAGTTCCCCTCTCATTACTTGTGGACTGCAGATATGCAATTAACTAGTAAACAAAGTGGTATGACTTACCCCAGTGACAATGTAGTGAATTACAGTGAGATACAGGGGCAGGAGTGTAAGGATATAATCCAGAACAATGCAAATGAGGCAAAGGAGGAAGATTATAGTCTCATCCTGATTTTTTTGTATTCTTCATCATACATGGTGGTGGGTGGAGGGGATTAGACTAGGAAATGTGAATGACTCCCATCCCCCAACTCTCATATTCTAAGAACACTGGGGGTCATGTTCTAAGAACACCAAGGGTTTGTTCTTTAATTTTCTCATTTACAGACATGATTAAAATAGAATTATAAAATCATGCTAAATAATATCTAAATATGATAGGCAAATTAGATCTTGGGTGTTATGACTCCAGGTCTAATTCACATCACGCTTTCTTTTCTTTGATTAAAGTTGCCACTTTAGTGATATATACATACATGAGGGTACAATTATTACAGTCACTTGTCATCATAGCACTTTTTAAATATGTTCTGTGATAGAGATTAGTACAGTAGTAAAGATTGTCTTTTAATTGGTGCATTTATTCTTGTTTATAAAAAGAAGACAACAACTGTAATAGTAAAAACTAAAAATAGTTACCTTACTTTGGGTGTTGGCTATCTGCCAGACAGGGCACAAAGTGCTTTTTGTGTATAGTGTATTCCCCTTTTCTATCTTCATGCTACCTAACAAGATAGATTCTCTAGGATCCTCACTTTATTGTGAGGTGAGGCAGCTTAGCTTCCAGGGCTCTGGTTTAGAACTGTTTTGAGAACTGTTCTGGACTTTCTTTTACTCTGTAGCAGTGGTTTTTGAACCTGAGTAATTGATCTCCTCAAGAGACAATTGGCAGTGTCTGGAGATATTATTAGTTGCCACAACTTGGGGGTGGGGTTTGTTTTTGGTGCTACTGGCACCTAGTAGGTAGACACTGGGAATGGTAGTAAACATCCTAAAATACACAAGACAGCCCCCGTGACAAAGAATTAACTGGCCCAAAATAACATGAGAAACTGCTCCATAAATACCTAATGCAAACAACTGTATCAGGGCTATGATCTTCTGCCAGAATTCACTTAGGTCTATTTTTTCATAATGTATTGTCTACAAAAGATGGGTGAGTCTCCTTAGCCAAGCTTCTGCTTTCTTTTGGACTCTTCAAAGCCAAAGTAGCTTTGCTTTGTTTTGGCAATGAGAACATATGTGATAAATATAAACAAATGCTCTACAATACAATCCTACTATGTAAAAGATGTTCCACTTCATCTTTTTCTTTAAAACAGGAATATACAATTGATATATTTTTTGCCCAAACATGGTATGACAGACGTCTGAAATTTAACAGCACCATTAAAGTCCTCCGATTGAATAGTAACATGGTGGGGAAAATCTGGATTCCAGACACTTTCTTCAGAAATTCCAAAAAGGCCGATGCACACTGGATAACCACTCCCAATAGGATGCTGAGAATTTGGAATGATGGTCGAGTGCTCTACACTTTAAGGTATTCTTTTGGGAAAGGAAAGGAGTAATTGCTGGGAATAAAGCAAAGATCAATCATGTTCTCTTAAAACAAAAAGAACAAAAGATGTCAAGCCTAAATCAGGGTTGTTGGCATGCTTGATCAAAATAGTACGTGATGATACAAAATTAGGGTTTTTTTCTGTTATCAATGAACTTTTTCAAAGGACATAGGTATAACATTTTCTTTGACTGATGTGAGAACTCTGTTTTCTCACAGGGACATGAGCCTAATAAAAAAGTAAGCACAGCAGATATTTAAATTATTTGTATATATTTTCAATAATAGATATGAATAGTATGATTCTTCTAGATCTTAGTATCCAGGAACTTGTAGCTTCAAAATGGTTCATGTTAAATGCCTTTCTGACATATATTTTATGCCATAGGTAATATTCAAGGTATAAAATATAATACTTTAAACTGGATCCAAAGCCTTTATCATCAGAGTTATATCAGTTACTAGAAAAAAAAAGCCACAATCACAAAAGAAATTCATTGCATATATTTTGATTTCATCATGGGTTTTATTAAATTAGATGTAAGGTAATGACTGGAATTAGACTCTAGTGGAAATCAAATTTTGTCTGCTAAATAAGAGCTCAGTCTAACTTTTGAAGTATTAAGTAAAGTCACACTATCTCAAGTCCCTTTATCGTTCTCATAATATTATAGTCATTTTTCCACTTGTGTTAACTTGCAGAGTCACTGTACAATTTTAAATTATGGACCCCAGCTCAAAAATACCTCTCATAAGATTCATTCAGGATTTGAATGAGTTTGCCAATCTATGTAGAGAGATGATTTTGTTCTTATCTATAATGCTTATCTATAATGATAAGCATTATCTATAATGAGTTATGAATACGTTGCTTATCTGTAATGAGTTGCTAATCTATAATGAGTTATGAATATGTGTGTATACACATAGATATATATGTACCTATCTGCAACCTACATTATCTTCAATTTTAACAATTCCAGTTTAATTTGGAGAAATGATAGTTATAAAATATCTAATTTAATTACAATTTCACTTATGAATAAAACTAATCTTTTCTGTGGAAGAGCATATAATTACTGAGTGACAATGATAAAAATCTCTAGCTTTGGAGACATAATCTTGGGTTCAAATCTCAACTATGCCACTAGATTTGTGACTTCGGACAAGTCCAAGTACAATAAAGCCATAATAATTCACCTTACTCAGTGCCATGCAGACAATTAAGGGCTCAGTGATTATTAATTATATCTTAAGATCAGTAATTGCTCTATTATACCATAGAAAAATAAAATCTCCCCAATTAAAATTTATGCTAAACTTTTAATATAAAATGTTTATAAAACAACTTTTATTACTTTAAGATTGATATCTGTAATTGTAAGAAATATAGCTAACAAATAGGAAATTTTAAAAATCATCAACCCATCACCATTACAATTTAACAATATACTCATACTTCCCCAAAGGTGGTCAAAACATCTAGGACTCCTTTAAATTTTCTCCCTCCTAGAGTCCCAGGCTCTATTGGGAAAGAAAAGCTGTATGTTTAATAAGCACCTCAGATGCAAAATAATTGAGACTCATTGGCAAACATTTTTCTGATACGTCTGTGTATATGTATTTACATTTCTTGATTGCTATTAGATATTCTTCTACTCTTTAACATCCTATATAATGCCTTTATAGTGTTCCTTTGTAAGAATGCATAATACTCCATTGTGAAACATAGGTATTTTTAAACTCACATATAGTAGTTTAAAGCTAACAGCTAACAAGTACTTATAAAGAAAAGGTTCTGCTTTAATTAGCAGATAAGATCTGAGAATTATCTGCATTCATTTACATGCAAACAGTGAATGAGTTTAAGTTCTTAAACAGTTTGTTCTATTCAGTAAGTTAAGTGCATTCACTGAGCAATCAATCTCATGTGTGCAATTAATTTGCAAAAAAAATTATGGGCTAATAAATATTAAGTAAACAGAGTTGAGGCCAACGAGATCCTATTGTTTAGGTCTGTGAAAGTAAATGGACTACATTAAGTCTTAAACAATTTTCTCCTGGACTTGGTGAATTTCTTCAGTGAGGATCACCTTTTGTTATCAATAAGAATGGGTGACATACTCTCCAGGAATAAAAACAAATGGTCACTAGAAATTGTGCTAATGTACATTTTTAAAAACAGTCTAAAATCTTTATGTTTCATATCTTCCTACTTAGGTTGACAATTGATGCTGAGTGCCAATTACAGTTGCACAATTTTCCAATGGATGAACACTCCTGCCCCTTGGAATTCTCCAGTTGTAAGTAATACTCATTCTATATTCTGCATCCCCTCTCACCACTTAGTCTTTCTGATTGCAATATCAGTTAATTGGGAGACTTAAACAGAATGCAAAATTGCATTAAGAAGTGTTGTTGACTTTGAAGATTTTGACAATCTCTTTCGTCATAAAAAAGGATCTATTTTATCAGGAATTACGAATAGATTTCATTGAGGCATAAACTTTTAATAAACTGGCAGTTGTTTCCTGGAGCCCTTTGTTGAGAAGGATTGTAAAGCTTGTCCTGGTCTCAGTAGAAAGAGGTAAATGTGCATTATACATCTCCCCTCCCTCCGCGGGTCCAGAAGAGAGTAGCAGTACATTTGTGAGTTGTTTTCTCCCTTTACATATCAGGACACACAGAGATCCAACAGTGTTGTTTGTTCATTCCAGTTTTGATATACCTATAAAGATGACAGAATTGAAAATTACCTCTTCCACCTGGAGTTCTAGTAATACCTAAAACTAGTTATCTACCAGTGAGCAAAAGACTGATTTTTGGTGTCATGTGGGTCCAATTCAAATCCCAACTCCATCACTAAAGACTTGAGCAAATTACTAAATCTCTCAATGAGTTCATAACACAGATGCCCAATGGAAATGATAAAACCTGCCTCACCTCAATATTGTTTTGTTGATATATGTAAAATGGTTGGTACACTACCTCACACATAATAAGATTTAATCAAAAGCTCTATTATTTTATTAATTATTATTATCATCAGATAATAGACTGTAGCAAGAAGAACATGATGATTCTAATACAAATTAAGCTTTAGTAACCTTCACAGATATTTTTCTGTCTGAATCGAAAACAAGCCTCAGTTTCCCCCACGTTTGCCTCACTATTTGTTCTGCATTCGTGTTAGATTGCTCACCTCCTTCTTATTTTGGGGCTGTCAATTGTGCATATAGGGTAGAATGAAAAACTGGCTATGAGTTTTAAGTTTTTAATATAGGTATATTTTCCCAGCCAGGGAGTGATGGAGGCTCCTAAGAACCAACTAAATCATAATAGCAATACTTTCAAAAAAAAAGAAAGAAAGAAAAAAGATGAGAAAACCAATCACCTGTTTCAATAAACAACATTTCCAGAACCAAAGGAAAACTTCACTGTAGATTATATATATTGAGAAAAATTCCCATTATAAATCTTATTTCATATGTTCTGCTTCATCCAAGAATAGAATATTTTTTTAGTGAAAGCTTACCTAAGGTTAAGGAGATTGGATTTCTTTTCTTTTAATTTTCCAACTGGGGCTACTCCTCTACTGAGTCAGCTAAACCTTAAGAAATAGTGATTTCTATGCCATCAGGTTCCTGATTGACAATTGTCTTCTGAACCCAAAATCAACTTATTATTACTTATTGCTATTAAAACAATTCAAACACCAACATGTTCTCCATAGGAAGTTCCTTAATATTATCATTTGTATTCTCAGTTTTCACCACATCCAGCCCTACCAGCCTGCTACCACCACTCAATAGCAATCTGGGGATTCGGCTTTCTTTTTTCTTTCTTCTTATTAATAAAATAGGGTGGACAAAGAGTTGGACCAAAAGAAAGGAATAAAAGGAAACAAGGGATTTTATTCCAAGAAGTCAATCAGCCTCCATAATCAAAATTACCTTTCCACAGCATTATTAGAAGACAAACAATTGAGAAGATTTCTAATTTTGTCATCTATCTATCTTACTTGAGTTTATTCTGCAGCTTACTTATAAAATAATGTTTATGCATTCAACAAATATATATTGACCATCAATTCCATGAAATAAATATCATCATCATCCCCATAAGTAAATGAATAAATTAGAAGAAAAATTGAGAAAGCTTTCTAGGATATTATGGCTAGGAAAAGGTACTGATAATCATTATATTATCAGTGTAATATTTCTTTCATGAATGCTTTCTGTTGTTTTGGCTGAACATAACTGAGCTGTAAGGAATCTACATAGTTCTCATTGGTATCTTCCCCTTGGTATTTCTACTTACAGCTTTTAGTTGCACATTTCTGTGTATATTAAAATGAAGCCTCAACAAATTGAGAGAGAGAATAATGTAAATAGTTGAGGTAATTTTTCCCACTCATCTTCTATTCCAAGGACAGGCCCT
Organism: Platanista minor; assembly: GCA_004363435.1. Lineage (NCBI taxonomy): Eukaryota > Metazoa > Chordata > Mammalia > Artiodactyla > Platanistidae > Platanista > Platanista minor. The sequence goes on from RJWK010009569.1 coordinate 13,617, forward strand.
GGGGAGGGATTTGAGTCTGCTCTTCTCCCATTGGTTTCTGTTTTCTGCGTGACTCTCAAAATCTTGCCCTGTTGACTCCGTTTCACCGTAAACAATATCTTGCATATGTACTATTTACTATATACTGGCTACTTTTTATATCTTACCCCAGACAATGTAAAGTATGCGTATAGTATATACAAAACCGTGTATAGTATACCTTCTATGCAATTTAAGTGCTTTTCATGGGTAATTCTGACCTCATGGTTTTTAAATCTAATATCCCATTAGGATATGGGAAATTGTATTGATTTTCCCTATGGTAATGCTCTTTAGTCCAAGATCCTCATCTAAGTCAAAACTATCTCTCTTGGTATCTCCCTCAGCGTCTTCTTCATAGAAGGTGGTTGCCACATATGTTCATTTTTAATCATTTAAAATATGTGCTTTCTTATCTCATGGCAGATGGCTATCCGCGTGAGGAAATTGTCTATCAATGGAAGCGTAGTTCTGTTGAAGTGGGTGACACAAGATCTTGGAGGCTTTATCAATTTTCATTTGTTGGACTGAGAAATACCACTGAAGTAGTGAAGACAACTTCTGGTAAGATGCACTTGAAAATAATTTTGAGTGACCCTTCCAGAGTTTAAATTCTGGTGTATATGATTTAGAAGCTTTCAACGCTTGTCTAGAAATGATAGTCAGAAAATTAAATGAAGTGTTTTAATTTACTAGAGAAAATTATAATTGGTATTCTAGTACAATACATAAATATAAATGGATTTTATCAATTTAAAGTAAATTAGATTCAAATTGGATAAGCAAATTATTTGCTTAATTCCCTTAAGAAAAATAAGTAACAGTTATTAAAAATGAAGAAAATACTTATTAGGCATAGGTATAATGTTTCTTTTAAGAAATATGTTTCCTATTTAAAGTATCACATGGAGAAGATTAACTTCTCAAAATGCAGAAAAGTGACCAGAGTGGATATGAACTAATTCCATGTTCAGTAATTAAATATTTTGAACTGGCTTCATCAGTGAATAAGGGACTGGGTTTTGGTGTCAGACAGGCCTGGGTTCAAATCGCAACTCCATCATTTACCAGCTACATATTTTAAGAAATTACTGCATTTCTCAGGGGACCAGCTCTCCCAGATAACCAATGTGGACAAAAAGATCTGCCTTGCAGTCATACTGTATGTATTAAAAGAAAAAAAAAAAAAAGGTAAAATGCTTAGAATGATACCTAACACTTAGCATTCAATAAGTAGTAGTGCCTAATAGTATTAGTTATAATTATCAAGTATGCATGGGACCTAATGTGGTCAGGACTTCAGTTTTTTTCAAGAGAAACTAAAAATCTATATTATTTTTATATCAAATATCATAATTTTTAATGGTATTAATTGAAGGTGATTTTCAAAACCTAAGAAACCATGTGGGGCAAGTCAAACATATTTCCAGACCAGATCTGTCTCATGGGTGGCTATAGGTTAATACAAACCTTCTGCAATGCTGAGTGCATTTTTTTTTTTTTAATTAATTAATTAATTATTTATTTTTGGCTGTGTTGGGTCTTCGTTTCTGTGTGAGGGCTTTCTCTAGCTGCGGCGAGCGGGGGCCACTGTTCATCACGGTGCGTGGGCCTCTCACTGTCGCGGCCTCTCTTGTTGTGGAGCACAGGCTCCAGACGCGCAGGCTCAGTAGTTGTGGCTCACGGGCCTAGTTGCTCCGCGGCATGTGGGATCTTCCCAGACCAGGGCTCGAACCCATGTCCCCTGCATTGGCAGGCAGATTCCCAACCACTGCACCACCAGGGAAGCCCCTGAGTGCATATTCCATATAGATTATTCCAGCTACTCCTTTTTAAAGTTATGTGAATTTAAATGTCCTAATTTCAAATATAAACATTGTGTTCATAGCTTACCATATTAAGACATACTTTTTGTATTTGTTACCATGAATTAAGCTGTTTTCTGCTGATTTATTCATGCATACCTGATTGTTTTCCTCCTGAAATTCATAGGACATATTTTTGTGTTGACTAATTTAGAAAAAGGCCTTGGTCTGTTGTACAAGGAGAAACAAATTATGGACCTAGACAGAAATGGAAATTTAAGATTCTACCTTCATAAGCATCATCCTCTAAATCAAAAACCTAACATTGTTTTTGGCATTTGCAGATTTCTTCAAAAAAAAAAAAAACTCATGTTGCAAAACGAATCTGAAATAATATCAAAGAAATGCTCTAGTTTACTTTTAAAATGTGGCCTTATGTTCTCTTATTCATTGGAAATACTGACCATCAAGTACTAGAACAGTTTTTATTTTGGTCCCCAAAACAGATTCAGGACTGCCTTAGAACAGGTCTTCCATCTGTGAGAGAGTACATGTAAAAATAATCTCTAAGTCTGTGTTTCCAGAATAAGAAATTGGCCATTAAGTTCTGTTGTATATTCATATCTCTGTAGTTATTACAGCACCCTAAAACAGAACCCACATATTTATGACTAGCAGACCTTTTGTTCAGTCCTTTAAGCCCTGAGTAGCGTTAAACGGTGGTGAGGGAAGTGTTGGCTTTATATCATAGGGTTTGACATCATCCCCTCCCCAAAGTCTCATACTGAGAATAATCTAGAGTATTTACTGTCTAATAAGAGATACATCCAAAAGAAAATAATCTATTTACTTAAAGCACAGCAAGAAAATTTATCAAGGTATCACAAGGCTATTACTCTTCCTAGAGAAATCAAAGCAAAACTATTGATATCAGATTTGATATTGAGTAGCATCATTTAATTGATTGTATCAACTCCTTGTGAATTTTAATATGGGGGTTAGCCTCCACCTTGGTCTTCTTGTCCGCTCCCTACTCTTGCTGGTTTGTTTTTTGTGTGTGGTATCATTTCAGTTGCCTCTGGGAAGGGAAAGGGCTGAGTTGAAAGTTAACACCAATGCCTACAGGCAGCCTGATTATTGTGACGGTTGATTTTGTAATGATTGGAAGTTTCTGTGTGATCCTTGTTTTATTTCTGATGCCATTCTTATCTTCAAAGCATGGCTCCGTAACTAGTTAATATCTACAAGGAAGTTATATTAACAACTTTCTTGGGAAGTTATCAGAAGATCAAAATTATAGCCGTTTTGAATCTTGGCCATTACAACAATGTGGTTTTCTCTTAGACTTATAGTAAATGTATCTCCCTTTGAGAAGCTTCTGTCAAAGCTAGGAGAGAATAGTGCCTAAAATTAGGCCTAGTTTACTGCAGAGATTGCTAACCTTCACTCATTCAAGTCCACCTTTCATGATTTTGTTATATCTAAGTGGTGACTGTACTGTGGGTTCCTTAGTATATTTTTTCTTTAAATTGATTCCTTGTTATTAGTAAAGTGATTTTTTAAAAGGAAAGTTCACATTAGGACCATAATTGGAAAAAGAGAAGCATTTGACATAAATAGAAATTGATATAAGAATATAATGAAAAATGAACAAATGTTCTTAAATTTTAAGTGCACATATTTGTGTTCCCTGGGCTCTGAGTATGTGGAAAAAGAAAGAAAGAGATAGTAGAGAAAAGGAAAAGGGTAACTAGCACAAAAGTAAAACACTTGCTTGATTTAAACAGAAGGGTAGAAGAAGCAGGAAGGAATTTTCTTACACATAATTCGAGGCTATGTGATAATTCTGTATACACCACCTGAATCATCTTTATCACCATTTATATGTGTGTCACTCCTGAGAAAAATATTGCCTCGGTGGTAGATTAAAGAATACCTTTAATTCCTGGTCAATACATCAAGATAGATTCTGGATCCATGATTTCTCTTCAGACCATCACCTCTTCCTGATTGCTCTGTATGTGGTAATAGCACCGTCATTGTCCCAGTGAGCCAGGCGTGAACACTCAGAGTCACATGTCCGCCTCCCACATCTAATGAATCACGAAGGCACGTATACCTCTGAAATAGCTTGTGTAACTGTCCTATTTTCAGTTGCCATTGCCACTGTCCTAGTTCACGATCGTGTCTGTTCTCATCTGGACTCTGTTGGGAGCCTATTAAACTACATCCCTGCTGTCAGTCTCTCTTTTCTACAGTGTATCCTTTACACATTAATCATAAAAGCTAGCACTTATTGAGCACTAACTACATGTACCATAGCAAACATTTTATATACATGACCTACTTTAATTCTCATTACCATAGTCACATTTAATGTCATTAACACTGAAGGTATCACTGTGGTTAAGGAAACAGACTTCTAGGGGTTCATTTACTTGCAGGGATCAGATTTGGCAGCTGGGACATGAATTCAGGTGGTTTGCTTTCAGACTCATGCTTTTAATCACTGCACTATTTTTATTCGCACTGTGTCCCAATAAGTCTTCCTGAACCACGGCTTTCCTCATGTCCCGAGAATTCAGGAGATTCAATTAAGCACAAGCTATTGTTCCTAATATGTAAGCCCTTGATCTCAGGAACTTTCCAGCTTGGTTTTCTGTAATTTCTCAGCTTGTGACAGAACTACTTTGTTAATATTTTCATGAATATAAACAGCTAATCCTATGCACACAGTGAATTTCAGTCTCCTTTCTTTTTTGAATGGCTTGTCAAACTCAGCCCTACCTTCTTTATGACTTTAAAACATAAAAAAAACAGCTTCTCTTCAGTGAGATCTTTCAGACCTTAATGCCAGAATGTGTACTCTTGGAGCCAGACAGCTCAGGTTTGAACACTGATTTGTATACATTACTGAATATATCTAAGCTCAATATCACCAATGTTACAGGGTTACTCTCAGGATTAAGTAAGATAATCCACTGAAAATGCTTAAAATTGTGCCTAACACATAGAAAGGACTCAGTAAATGGAAGGCACCATCATCAACATCATCAAACTCCCCCAGGGCATTTTCACCTACTTTATGAAAACATAATTTCCACCTTATATTTTTTTAGCAGTTGTTTTATTCCCTCTTTTCTGCCCTCTCATTCCAATTAGTCATAAACTTCCCAGTGGAAGCCTTCTTTTAATCACCTTTGTATCCATGATGCTATTAGCCTGGTGATTTGCTTAGAGTTGTTGATTAGCAGGCAATTATAAAATGGATTCCTTGTGACAATTATATTGATAAAACCATAAAAGTTCCCTCAATTAAATAAGCAATGCAGAATTCTACTATACATTTTTCCATTACTCATTGTTTTCTCTCAAGTAGAAGACCTTGTTCTTTCTAGTCATATTGCCATGGACATTTCACCAAATTATCTACATGATTTTTGGTATCAGGCAAAGCTTTGTTCCTCATGTTCTCATCCTGAGATGTGGGTTAGAAAAATGGGCAAATGAGTTTCTTAGGAGAAGCTACATTCTTGGGATACCATTGCCATTATTATGAATCAAAAAGAAATACATCATGTTCTTCCTACATTAGAAAAACGTTAAATCTTTTTTTCTTCCAGTTTTATTGAGATATAATTGACATACAGAACTGTATAAGTTTAAGGTATACGGCATAATGATTTGACGTAAATAGATCATGAAATTATTACTATCATAACTTTAGTGAACATCAGTAATCTCATATACATAATAAATTAAGGAAATAGAAAACAAAATTTTTTCCTTGTGATGAGAACTCATAGGATTTACTCTTTTGTAAATATAACATATAGCAGCGTTAATTTGTCATGTTGTACATTACATGCCTAGTACTTATTTATCTTATAACTGGAAGTTTACCTTTTGGCTACATTCATCCAGTTCTCCCTCCCACCACCCCTACTTCTAATAACCACAGATCTGATCTTCTTTTCTATGAGTTTGTTTGTTTGTTTTTGAAGTCTAATTGACCTACAACACTATGTTAGTTCCTGGTACACAACATATTTCTATACATTTCAAAATGGTCACCATGATAAGTCTAGAAAACCGTTAAGTCTTCCATATCATCTTTAGAAATGTAAACATCATTGTTTCATAGTTTTTTGGCATTCCCATGTACATTAACTATTATATACTTCCTTTTTGTCTTTAACCCACCGTTTTGGCTTCAATTCCATGTGCAAGTTATATTTTCTTGCTTTCTATTACAAGAAATGCATAAATACTAAAATAAAATTTAAAAAAAGAACTCTGTACCACTAAATTCATCTTACTTTTCAACAGTGGCATGCAGACCACAATTTTAGAAACACCAGCTCCGTGGATAAAGTCCATGTTCGTTGCTTGATTTCCAAAATATATGTAATCTACCCTATATCTTCAAACATTGCCCATTATTCTCACACCATATCCTTTATTTTCTTGAGGATTTTTGGATAAGTTAAACCTATTTCAGGTCTTCGTGCTCATTTTTCTTAATACTAAGCTCAAGTTCAACCTTCTCTGCCTATATCAGTGTATACATATTGGTCAAATAATTCTCCAAATAGAAAAAAAAAAAAAATAGGGCTTCCCTGGTGGCACAGTGGTTAAGAATCCACTTGCCAATGCAGGGGACATGGGTTCAAGCCCTGGTACAGGAAGATCCCACATGCCGCGGAGCAACTAATCCTCTGTGCCACAACTACTGAAGCCCGTGCACCTAGAGCCCGTGCTCTGCAACAAGAAAAGCCACCGCAGTGAGAAGCCCGCGTACCACAATGAAGAGTAGGCTCCGCTCATCGCAACTAGAGAAAGCCTGTGCACAGCAATGAAGACCCAACACAGCCAAAAATAAATAAATTAAATAAATAAATTTTTTAAAAAGAAAAAAAATAGCTCCCACCTTCTAGGCTGTGTTTTAACTTATATGTCTTTGGCAAACACAGGTAAAGATACTCATCATTGACATAAACTATTGTGGGGGAAATAAAAAGAGAAATGAAAACATATATAAGTTAATGGTAATGTTTTTATTGAAGAGGTTGGAATAAAAAAATTAATAAACCTAAATGATAGGAGAGAAATAAGCAACTGTAACCCAGTCCTACAGTCTCGGGTTACTTTGGAATCACAGTAAGTTGTGAGCCCCTTTTAGTGACTAATAAACTTTTCAAACTACTTGAAGCAACCTAATATTTTAAATGAAATCAGTGTGAAAGACTTCACAGTAATAGACTTTTATTTTATTTTTAAGCTTCAATTTAGAAAAATTAACTTTGGTTTCAGGAGAGGAAAATGAATGGATTACATAAAGAGCTGGGCCAGGAATGGCCGTGGAGAAGTCACTTGCCCTTTCTGGGATGAAAATTCCTTATTTCTAAAGAGAATGCATTTGACTAGATGCTTCTTTAAAGTCCTTGGACTTATTTATAATCTTTGATGTAACCAAGGTTACACTATAGATGTCTCAATGTAGGAGTAACTTTCTTTATAAATTAATGATTTCCTAGAATGTTTCCCTTTATCAAGTTTTTGACAATTTCAAAGCAAGTCAAATGCAAAAATAAACTCCTTTAGGCTTTTAACTTAAAAGGGATGACATTCCCAGTCCACTTTTAAAAATCTGTTTTGTTATTAGTGATGTGACATTATATATATACTAGAATATTCATATACTACATTTAAAAATCCCACATTGGAATGCAAATTGGTGCAGCTATTATGGAAACCAGTATGGAGGTTCCTTAAAAAACTAAAAATAGAGTTACCATATGATCCAGCAATCCCATTTCTGGATATCTATCTGGAGAAAACTCTAATTCGAAAAGCTACATGCACTCCAATGTTCACTGCATCACTACTTACAATAGCCAAGACATGGAAGCAACCTAAATGTCTATCAACAGATGAATGGAAAAGAAGATGTGGTACATATATACAATGGAATATTACTCAGCCATAAAAAAGAATGAAATAATGCCATTCGCAGCAACATGGATGGACCTAGAAATTATACAAAGTGAAGTAAGTTAGAAAGAGAAATACAAATACCCTATGATATCACTTAAATGTGGAATCTAAAATATGGTAACATGAACTTATTTACAAAACAGTAACAGACTTGAAGACAAAGAAAACAAATTTATGGTTACCAAAGGCGAAAGGTGGGGGAGGGATAAACTAGGAGTTTGGGATTAGCAGATACAAACTACTGAATATAAAATAGATAAACAACAAGGTCCTACTGTATAGCATAGGGAACTATATTCAATATCTTGTAATAACCTATAATGGAAAAGAATATGAAAAAGAATATATATGTCTAACAAAATCACTTTGCTGTCCACCAGAAACTAGCACAATATTGTAAATCAACTATACTTCAACTTAAAAAAAAAAGAAGGTTTAACTATTAAAAAAATAATCCCACGTTGGAATTTTAAATTCCAAGGTTGCTCTGACAGTACCTAGTGAGGAAATGGGGCTTTAGAGGTGGAGAGGGGCTGCACAGAGGAGTCATAGGAAGTCTAAGGAAAGTTGTTTGTTTTCAAGGTGACAAATTTCATTTCTGCTTACATTCCATGGGCAAGAACTAGCTGTGTGTTCCTGTGGAGATAAAAATGGGGCTGGGAAGTGTAGCTCAGTTGTGTGCTAGGGAGGGACAGTGGGTTTTATGACTTTCTAGCATCTGTGAAACATGCATGACATCATTTTATTTCTCACAAGCTTCTCAGAGAAGTAATATTTTTCATTTTACAGATGAAGCAACTTAAGTTTAGAGGAGCTAAGTAATTTGTTCAAGGCTATTCAACAGAGTTACTTACCCAGATCCCAAGTTTTTACCCCACTGCCTTTCACAAACACATGAGGTAAAGAGATGAATCAATTAAAATAAAAAAGTTATTTCTAAACTTGATGATATCTACTTTTATGGAGACAGTGCAATGAAGTAATAGCATTTAATATGATAACTATATACATATATCAACAAAATGTTAACTTATAGGAATAGCAATTATATTTACATGGGGCAATAACATCAAGTGAGAAACAATTTAGCAACAATATTTTACTTTTTCAGAAAGATATTTATTGCTTATAAGCTATTATTATTCACTTGCTAAGTGACCCTATGGATCACCAGGCAAATCTGGCCTTAACTAAGAAACTGTTGGATCCAGTATATTTGTATAATAGTGTTACTTGCAGAAAAGTCTCATCAGAAAGAAAACATAATAAAAGGATTGCATGACTACTATTTACAGTAATTTTTGAGGACCAATAACTTATTTTGACCATCTATCAAAACCAACCAGGTCAAGACAACATTAGTTTTTATCCAAGTATATGGTGTTTCCTAATTCAGTCGAAATTCTTCTTTTGCTATGTTTAAAAGACATGTTCATCAATGTGACTGATCCAACTAAAAGAGCTCTCCTGTTCAGCTGCTGTCCCCAAATAAATGTAAACCATTAAATAATTTTTAAAAACATGAAAATGTGAGATGGTGGAGACTGACTCTATAGACACTGTGCTCTGTACACAGACTCATTGAATGTTTCTTTCACTCTATTTGATGCAATCAAATAATTCCTTCATCTTATTTTTGCATTTTCAGAAAATAATGCTCTCCAGCATTGCAGCTATGCAAATTTGAGCATGTCAGAGACTGAAAAGGGCATCAAATAGCAGTGAGGAAAATAATGCTTTTTTTGGTTTTGTTTTATACTTAACTTTCTTTTCTTCAAAAGGGGGTTGTTAATGAAGGTTACAGCACACTGCAGGTGTAATAGCCTGGAAAAGCATTTCTGGGGTATACAAGCTGGGGCTGAGCAGAATTTGTTTACTATTCTCATTTGCCGCTCCTGAAGTCTATCTCGCTTTGGAAATCAAGAACAGTTAGTTTCATTAATCCAGGGCAGAAGGAGATCAGAAAAGCCCAAGGACTAGAGAATTAACACATATGTCAAGCATGACTAAGTAAATTTTTTTTTTTGCTTACTTAAAAAAAATTTTTTTTTTATTGAAGTATAGTTATGCCAGTGCTGTGCCAATCTCTGCTGTACAGCAAAGTGACTCAATTATACGCATATATATGTTTTTTTAAAATTCTTTTCCATTATGGTTTATCACAGGATTTTTTTTTTTTTGCAGTACGCGGGCCTCTCACTGTTGTGGCCTCTCCCATTGCGGAGCACAGGCTCCAGGTGCGCAGGCTCAGTGGCCATGGCTCATGGGCCCAGCCGCTCCGCAGCATGTGGGATCTTCCCGGACCAGGGCACGAACCCGTGTCCCCTGCATCGGCAGGCGGACTCTCAACCACTGCGCCACCAGGGAATCCCTATCACAGGATTTTGAATATAGTTCCCTGTCTGTTTTATACAGTAGGACCTTGTTTATCCATTCCAAATATAATAGTTTGCATCTACCAATGCCAAACTCCCAGTGCATCCCTCTCCCTCCTCCCCTCCCCCTTGGCATCTACAAGTCTAATCTCTATGTCTGTGAGTCTGTTTCTGTTTCATAGATTGGTTCATTTGTGTCATATTTTAGATTCCAAATATAAGTGATATCATAGGGTATTTGTCTTTCTCTTTCTGACTTCACTTAGTATGATAATCTCTAGTTGCATCCATGTTGTTGCAAATGGCATTATTTTGTTCTTTTTTTTTTTCTCCTGGCCGTGCCTTGTGGCATGTGGGATTTTAGTTCCCTGACCAGGGATCAAACCTGCACCCCTGCAGTGAAAGCATGGAGTCTTAACCACTGGACCGCCAGGGAAGTCCCCTTGTTCACTTTTATATATGGTGTCTCTGCTATTCAAGAAGCTGACAGTGCTTCATGTTTAACATATAAACCACATCATAAATGTTTAATTGTTCACATTTGTCTCCCAATTGATCCACCCCAAAATTAACTACTCCTTGTTATACATTATCTCTCAGAATAATGTTAAAAAGAAATACTAAAAAATAGCATTTTCTGTAGTGTCTTCTCCCCTACCCTCCGCAAACCTAATTGTTTTGCCCATAAGCATTTCTCTATCAGCTCTATAAGATGGTATCTTTATTTGTGAGTACTGAAGTACAATAAATGGCATTGATAATAAGACGAAAGCTTCAATTTAGATAACTGAGTTTACTGGAATAGTTTCCAAACATGATTTCTAATCTGCCTTTACTCGTATGACTTACAGCACCGTTCTTTGATTTTCATCATATCTACTGTTCACTGCTAAGTGGTGAAGAGCTTTGTAATATAAAAGACAATGTGTAATGCATGAGCTGTGAAATCCCTCCTTGCTAAACATATAATGCAATCATGAAGATTAATTGTAACCACTTAATGATTACATTTTCTAAGTTGGTGATTTCTTGTTACCAGTATTAGTGACTGAGAGTAAAATTAGATTGATAGAAAAATAAAGTTTTAGGGCTAAATACCAAAGATTAAGGCCAGTTGTAATTTTACTTTGGGTAATTACTCCAAAGAGGTAAAAATCACTGTTTGTAAATTGATACTCAGTTGTGTAACTATGGCCTATAGTACAGATCATTAGACATGGACAGAGTTAAATTTTATTTATCTCCATCAACAACGAACAATTGAGAAATTTCATATGCAAATCTTAAACATCTTCTTAAATATCTGGGTTGTCATTTGCATTTGAAAATGATTGGGTAGAGTTGAATTCTCACCTGTCCTAGTGGGTGAGGCACACGATCTCCTTTACCAAAATTCCTAACACCCCCTGTTGTATTTTCAGGACTATATGATTTTCTTCTTGAACTACTGTTTCCTTATTTTGGAAAACTATATGTATCTAATTCGAACTATATATATATCTCACTCAAAATAGGGGGAAATAAAAGATAATCATTTCCCAAATGAGAACACATATGTATCTGTGGAAATGAAGAATATCATTTACTTTTAATAGGCGGAGAGAATTTCTATCACCAAATGATACTGTAAGAAATGAATGTGAAAACTATTAATCAACCAATGTTTGCCTGAGAGTAGACAGTGAGTTGCAGAGAAGTGTCAGAACCTAGCCAACCTAGGTCTCACTTGCTTTTAACATTCTACAAATGGGTTTATTTATCATAAATATCTAGCATATGCAATGCAAATTGATTTTAAGTTCATTCAGTTTATCTCTACCACCTGCTTTCATGGAAAATCGATTTTAAACAGAGTTGTGAAGTTCTGTATATGGACATCTGTGCATCTCGTCTTCTCTGTATTTTCCTTTTATTTTTTTCTTTCAGCTTACATCTAAGCAACTAAAACGTGTGTTGCAGTTTTCCTGCACATTACTGATTAGCAGCCTTGCATAGCCAATTAACACTTTTTCCTTCATCTTCTTTGATAAAATAAGGCAGCTGGATATAGCACAAAAAAAACTATGATTCCTTTTAAGAGTTTCCTTTGTGGTTGTGTTACCATATAGTTGAATGGCCCTGAGCAAGTCATTTTCTCTTTCGGCCCTCAATATCTTCGTCTCAAAATAAAAAATTTAACTAGATTAAATGTGAAGGTCCTTTTCACCCCTAAAATGCTGTTCTGTATTTCCTGATATTTAGCAGCTCTGTCATAAAGCAAATGTCTGGTGGGTATTTAGGTTTTCCATGTTCCCATGAGTTCCTAAGAGAAATTTCTTCATGTTTTCTTATTCTATAAAACTCAGCAATTAATAGATCTACTTTATCTGTCAAGTATAGAGAACTCTGGGAGCTAATGTGGGGCAAGAGGCCCAGGGGGTTGCCATAGAGATGGTTGGTAAATTAGTTAAGGTATGAAAAAAATGAATTTGCCCTGGGAAAAATAAGCCCACCGTGGGTGTGAATAGCAAGGGAGGAATTTCATTGAATTCATGTGAATGAGAAATTGCAGAGGATGAAGATAGGACAAAGGCTGTGACATGGCTTTCATAGAAGAGAAAGAATAGACACCTGGCATCCTCAAACAGAAATAACACTTGCAATCAAGAGCACATGGTATGAACTTAATTTATTATTTTTTGTTTAATTATATAAATTGGGCTGCTGTGAATCAGCAGTCCATTAAAATAGTACTGATACTACCAACTCTGTAATAATAATAAGAATATAATGTGCTAGCATTTGTAAGACCTTTATATATATATACCATCTCATTCACTTCTCACAGTAATTCTATAAGGTGATACTCATTATCCAGGTGGCATTATGATGTACAAGCAATCTTGTAGAAAACTATCCAGAAAGGGTAGAGGCTTCTTCCAAGACCATAGAATAAGTTACTAAACAGATACCTGTGTTTGCTGAGAGGCCAGTTTTCCAATCCAGTGATGACTGAGCTGTTCTGAATTTGTGTTTACAGAAAGACTTGTCCTTGGCTATATTTTTGCCTAGTGTGTAATTACTTTTCTCTTTATTGTTATGGCATCTATCTATATATCTGTCTGTCTAAGTTGATTGCACACATGTAAGATAGAATCAGACTGTATTTGTCAGGTTAAGCTAGACTATGCTATGGTAGAAAATAACCCTCAAATCTCAGTAGTTTAAAATTTATATATAATATTATACATATTCTTGTATTGATTTTTCCGCTGTGCTTTTTTTATGCTGTGGCATGCCATTCTCAGAGTCAAAGGTGAAATAACAAAAGAATAAAATGATTCTTAAAGTTTCTGCTTGAAGAAGCAAGAAGAACTACAGTTCTGCAGCCTGTGGAATGAAAACCACGTTCATAGAAAGAGACAAAATGAAAAGGCAGAAGACTATGTACCAGATGAAGAAACAACATAAAACCCCAGAAAAACAACTAAATGAAGTGGAGATAGGCAACCTTCCAGAATAATGATACTGAAGATGATCCAGGACCTCGGAAAAAGAATGAAGGCAAAGATGGAGAAGATGCAAAAAATGTTTAACAAAGACCTAGAATAATTAAAGAACAAACACCTAGAAGAATTAAAGAACAAACAAAAACAGGTGAACAATACAATAACTGAAATGAAAAATACACTAGAAAGAATCAATAGCAGAATAACTGAGGCAGAAGAACGGATAAGTGACATGGAACACAGAATGGTGGAATTCACTGCCATGTACACAATAAAGAAAAAAGAATGAAAATAAATGAAGACAGCCTATGAGACCTCTGGGACAACATTAAACACAACAACATCTGCATAATAGGGGTCCCAGAAGGAGAGGAGAGAGAGAAAGGACCTGAGAAAATATTTGAAGATATTATAGTCGAAAACTTCCCTAATGTGGGAAAGGAAATAATTAGTCAAGTCCAGGGAGTGCAGAGAGTCCCAGGCAGGATAAACCCAAGGAGAGACATGCCAAGATACATAGTAATCCATGGACAAAAATAAAAGACAAAGAAAAATTATAGAAAGCGGCAAGGGAAAAATGACAAATAGCATACAAGGGAACTCCCAAAAGGTTAATAGCTGATTTCTTAGCAAACTCCTAGAAGGGAGTGGCACGATATACTTAAAGTAATGAAAGGGAAGAACCTACATCCAAGATTACTCTACCTGGCAAGGATTTCATTGAGATTTGATGGAGAAATCAAAAGCTTTACTGACAAGCAAAAGCTAAGAGAATTCAGCACCACCAAACCAGCTCTACAACAAATGCTAAAGGAACTTCTCTAAGGGGGAAACACAAGAGAAGAAAAGGACGTTCAAAAACAAACCCATAACAATTAAGAAAATGGTAACAGGAACATACATATCGACAATTACCTTAAACGTGAATGGACTAAATTCTCCAACCAAAAGAGGGGAGGGAAAAAGATATTCCATGCAAATGGACATCAAAAGCTGGAGTAGTAATACTCATAACAGGTAAAATAGACTTTAAAATAAAGAATGTTACAAGAGACAAGGAAGGACAGTACATAATGATCAAGGGATCAATCCAAGAAGAACATATAGCAATTATAAATATATATGCACCCAACATAGGAGCACCTCAATACATAAGGCAACTGCTAACAGCTATAAAAGAGGAAATTGACAGTAACAAAATAATAGTGGGGGACTTTAACACTTCACTTATACCAATGGACAGATCATCCAGACAGAAAGTTAATAAGGACACAAGCTTTAAATGACACAATAGAACAGACAGATTAAATTGATATTTAATCTTTTCGGACATTCCATCTGAAAAGAGCAGATTTCACTTTGTTCTTAAGTGCACACAGAACATTCTCCAGGATAGATCACATCTTGGGTCACAAATCAAGCCTCAGTCAATTTAAGAAAATTGAAATCATATCAAGCATTTTTTCCAATCACAATACTATGAGATTAGAAATCAGTTACAGAGAAAAAATATAAAAAAACACAAACGCATGGAGGCTAAACAATACTTTACTAACTAACCAAGAGATCACTGAAGAAATCAAAGAGGAAATCAGAAAATACCTAGAGACAAATTACAATGAAAACACAATGATCCAAAATCTATGGGATACAGCAAAAGCAGTTCCAAGAGGGAAATTTATAGCAATACAATCCTACCTCA
>RJWK010009569.1:29101-45342 GCA_004363435.1 Platanista minor
TTTTTTTTTTTTTTTTTTTTTGCGGTACGTGGGCCTCTCTGTCACTGTTGTGGCCTCTCCCATTGTGGAGCACAGGCTCTGGACGCACAGGCTCAGTGGCAATGGCTCATGGGCCCAGCCGCTCCGCGGCATGTGGGAACTTCCCAGACCAGGGCACGAACCCGTGTCCCCTGCATCGGCAGGCAGACTCTCAACCACTGCGCCACCAGGGAAGCCCTAAAAGCTGGTTCTTTGAGAAGATAAACAAAATTGATAAACCTTTGGCCAGACTCATCAAGAAAAAGGTGAGAGGGCTCAAATCAATAAAATTAGAAATGAAAAAGGAGAAGTTACAGTGGACACTCCAGAAATACAAAGCATCTTAAGAGACTACTACAAGCAACTCTATGCCAATAAAATGGACAAACTGGAAGAAATGGACAAATTCTTAGAAATGTATAACCTTCCAAGACTGAACCAGGAAAAAATAGAAAAAATGAACAGACCAATCACAAGTAATGAAATTGAAACTGTGATTAAAAATCTTCCAACAAACAAAAGTGCAGGACCAGATGGCCTCACAGGTGAATTCTACCAAACATTTAGATGAGAGTTAACACGTATCCTTCTGAAACTGTTGGAAAAAATTGTAGTGAAAGGAACACTTTGAAACTTATCCTATGAAGCCACTGTTACCTGATAGCAAAACCAAAGATACTAGAAGAAAAGAAAATTACAGGCCAATATCAGTGATGAACATAGACACAAAAATCCTCAACAAAATACTAGCAAGCTGAATCCAACAATACATGAAAAGGATCATACACCATGATCAAGTGGGACTTATCCCAGGGATCCAAGGATTCTTCAGTATACACAATCAATGTGATACACCATATTAACAAATTGAAGGAGAAAAACCAATATGATCATCACAATAGATGCAGAAAAATCTTTTGACAAAAATTCAACACCCATTTATGATAAAAACTCTCCAGAAAGTGGGCACAGAGGAACCTACCTCAACATAATAATAGCCATATGTGACAAACCCACAGCAAACATCATTCTCAGTGGTCAAAAACTGAAAGCATTTCCTCTAAGATCAGGAAAAAGACAAGGTTGTCCACTCTCGCCACTACTATTCAACGTAGGTTTGGAAGTCCTAGCCACTACAATCAGAGAAGAAAAAGAAATAAAAGGAACACAAATTGGAAAAGAAGAAGTAAAACTGTCACTGTTTGCAGATGACATGATACTACGCATAGAGAGTCCTAAAGATGACACCAGAAAACTATTAGAGCTAATCAATGAATTTGGTAAAGTAGCAGGATACAAAATTAATGTACAGAAATCTCTTGCATACCTATATACTAACAACAAAAGATCAGAGAGAGAAATTAAGGAAACAATCCCATTCACTACTGCAACAAAAAAAGTAAAATACCTGGGAATAAACCTACCTAAGCAGGTAAAAGACCTGTACTCAGAAAAGTATAAGACACTGATGAAAGAAATCAAAGATGACACAAACAGATGGAGAGATTTACCATGTTCTTGGATTGGAAGAATAAATATTGTGAAAATGAGTATACTACCCAAAGCAATCTACAGATTCAATGTAATCCCTATCAAATTACCAGTGGCATTTTTTACAGAAATAGAACAAAAAATTTCACAATTTGTATGGAGACACAAAAGACCATGAATAGACAAAACAATCTTGAGGGAAAAAAAAGGAGCTGGAGGAATCAGACTCCCTGATTTCAGACTATAGTACAAAGCCATAATAATCAAGACAGTATGGTACTGGCATCAAAACAGAAATATAGGTCAATGGAACAGGATAGAAAGCCCAGAGATACACCCACGCACCTATGGTCAACTAATCTATGACAAACGAGGCAAGGATGAACAATGGAGAAAAGACAGTCTATTCAATAAGTGGTGCTGGGAAAACTAGACAGCTACATGTAAAAGAATGAAATTAGAACACTCCCTAACACCATACACAAAAATAAACTAAAAATGGATTAAAGACCTAAATGTAAGACCAGACACTATAAAACTCTTGGAGGAAAACATAGGCAGAACACTCTGTGACATAAATCACAGCAAGATCCTTTTTGACCCACCTCCTAGAGAAATGGAAATTACAACAAAAATAAACAAATGGGACGTAATGAAACATAAAAGCTTTTGCACAGCAAAGGAAACCATAAACAAGATGAAAAGACAGCCTCAGAATGGGAGAAAATATTTTCAGATGAAGCAACTGACAAAGGATTAATCTCCAAAATATACAAGCAGCTCATGCAGCTCAATATCAAAAAAAACAAACAACCCAATCCAAAAATTGGCAGAAGATCTGAATAGACATTTTTCCAAAGAAGATACACAAGTTGCCAACAAACACATGAAAGGATGCTCAATGTCACTAATCATTAGAGAAATGCAAATCAAAACTACAGTGAGGTATCACCTCACACCAGTCAGAATGGCCATCATCAAAAAACCTACAATCAACAAATGCTGGAGGGTGTGTGGAGAAAAGGGAACCCTCTTGCATTGTTGGTGGGAATGTAAATTGATACAGCCACCCTGGAGAACAGTATGGAGGTTCCTTAGAAAACTAAAAATAGAACTACCATATGACCCAGCAATCCCAGTACTGGGCATATACCCTGAGAAAACAAAAAGACACACGCACCCCAATGTTCATTGCAGCACTATTTACAATAGCCAGGTCACGGAAACAACCGATATGCCCATTGACAGACGGATGGATAAAGAAAATGTGGTACATATATACAATGGAATACTACTCAGCCATGAAAAGGAATGAAATTGGGTCATTTGTAGAGACGTGGATGGATCTAGAGACTGTCATACAGAGTGAAGTAAGTCAGAAAGAGAAAAACAAATATCGTATATTAACCCATGTATGTGGAACCTAGAAAAATGGCACAGATGAACTGGTTAGCAGGGCAGAAATAGACAGATGTAGGGAACAAACGTATGGACACCAAGGGAGGAAAGCGGCAGGGGGTGGTGGTGGTGATGGGATGAATTAGGAGATTAGGATTGACATGTATACACTAATATGTATAAAACAGATAACTAATAAGAACCTGCTGTATAAAAAATAAATGAAATTCAAAAATTCAAAAAAAAAGTAAACAGTATATTGGCAGAATTTTGATAACAACCAGTAGTACTTTTTTGTTAATATATTAGATATTCTGTTGTTGGCTAAAGTCAATAAAGTGGTAGAATTACTGAAAAAAAAAAAAGTTTCTGCTGCTTGATAGGCATAAATCATTTGTTTTTGCCAAAGCAAGTCACATGAGCAAGTCTGATGTCTATAAGGTGGGATGCATACTTCTCTTAGACAAAGGGCCACAAGTGAAGGCCTCTGTAGGGATGGTCTTGGTAGAAAAAGACAGCAAATATTTAAAACTACAAAACTGTAACCAAAGCTTCCCATTAGTATAATCCTTCATGCTATACCTAGCCAGCCTACCTGGCCATGTAAGTACCTATAGCTTGAGATCACACGTCAGGATAAGTCACCCCCAGCAAGGGAAAGGAATGAGTTACTCTGAAAGAAAATAGAGCCCAGGCATAAAAATGTCTCTTACTCTGAGAATACTCCTCTTGAAAAGGAATTCTCCTCTTGTTTTTGACAAGCCTGCTTCACTTTGTCAATGACCTAGAGCCATGATTTATGTAAAATTGGCTTCAGAAGGAGCAGGTAAGAAGACACAATATTAACGTGAAAATTATCATAGGGTGGTGGGAACTGTCAAGTTTTATAAATCTAGGGAAGATTTCCCTTGCAGCACTGCTGGGACAGCTTTATTAATTATAATGGAAAACAAGTCTGTAAATATTGGTCCCATACTAGATTCAATTTTACAGATATTAGGCAGTGGTGACTTCTAAGAAACAATAAACCAGAATCATCCTCTTGTCAGGAGGGGGAGATAATTGAACATGATTTAATAATGAATGGCCACAAAATAATGAAAAGGTCAAGCTTTCTTGATTACTGTAACTTTCTGCATGGAAAAAAATCCTTAATATTTCTAATAGTCCTATGTTAGAAAAGAGTATAAACAAAGTGGTTTCAAGTAAAACTTAAATGCTTTCTTTTATGTAATCTTAACAGTGTGCTATAATTTTAACTAATTCCTCTCTGAAACATTCTTAAAATTAATTCTGTTCCTCTGTTTTATAGATTAAGTACATAAAATATAGTGCTACCAATAATTTAAAATATTTCCATATGGCTAGTTATTAATGGAACTAGAACTAATCAACGGGCATCTATGTCCCCAAGCTACTATACCCTGGCCACTACCTAAGACTAAGCTAATATAAAAAGTAATTTTCATTTCATTGGTTGATACTGTATTAGTGAATAGTAGGAGATATTTAGGTTCTAAAAAATCTGCCACTACTAATCTACACAGAAATAAATAGTGTTGATAATGATATGATCATGTGTACGTTAAAGACAGCTTTCATTGAGCATTTCACAGGCAACGGGCACTATGCTAAGTACTTTACAAGATTTACGTAAAGCTGCAACAGCTTTAGAAGGTAGATCTTACTGTTATTTCTGTGATCACATAGCTGGTAAGTGGCAGAGCTAGGATTTGAACCTGTGCTCTGAGAGAGTCATAGTGTTTTTGTTGGGTCTCATTTGTAGGACGTAGTGATTTCTTTTCCATTAAGGAGGAAGGCTATTCACATGAATAGATATGTGTGTGTGTTGTGTGTATATGTGGAACACATAATAAAGGACACATGTTTTCAAGGTACCTTATGTGATTTGCATATTGTAACAACCTGGTATGTTTTGTTTTTCAAGTTGATGGCAATATTCAGTGTTGATAACTGACTCTAACCTGATACGTCCAGTTTTCTTCTTACAAAGATAAGAATGAGGAAGTAATAGAAGTGTATTGAACAAAGCTAGGTAAAATGCTTTCTAGATACTAGAAATAGGAGGAAAACTCTGGATAAAATTAAATCGATATTAGTAAAACATCACTCTTAGTAAAAATTTGCAGGGAAAAAAAATATTTGGTTAGGAGTGAGAAGGTCTGGCCTTAAGTCCTAGCAGACCTTTTTAATAGGTATATACATCTGGGCAGATCATTTAACCTCTTGAACCTTACTTTGCTTATCTGTAAAATGGAAGACTTATAATTGTCCTATCAGAGTTGCTATGAGACTTAACTGAGGTAAGTATCTGAAAATGCTTAGGAAATTGTGAATAGTTTTGGAAATAGATGACAGTATGATCATCATATAATTATATTTTCCTCTAACTCTTGAAATTAAAAAAATAGTTTCTACCTGAAAATTCCAGGCATATTTAATGACTCTGAGAAAAGTATTTATAATTTATTGAAAGTTTGTAGACGGTAGTGATTGATGCAGTGATCCACTCCTGCTTGCTTTGTAACCTTCCAGTTAGACCAAAGAAAAGGAAGAAAGCTGAATTGTGTGCAAAAAGCAGAAGTGGGAGTGGGAGTGGGAGTGCTCTTTTTTTTTCTTCTTCTTCTTTTTTGTGGTACACGGGCCTCTCACCATTGTGGCCTCTCCCGTTGCGGAGCACAGGCTCCGGATGCGCAGGCCCAGCGGACATGGCTCACGGGCCCAGCCGCTCCGCGGCATGTGGGATCTTCCCGGACCGGGGCACGAACCCGTGTCCCCTGCATCGGCAGGCGCACTCTCAACCACTGCGCCACCAGGGAAGCCTGGGAGTGCTCTTTTAATAGCTGTCCCATAAAGTGGCTTTGGAAGAAAAGTGCTTGAGGATTTGGAAAAGTGATATTAAGCTGACTTGTTGACTGACCCTGAGTAATTTGGAGTGCCTAACACACATACACACATGCACATTTGCTAGATGCATCAGAGGAGTTCATTATTTTTCATTTTGCATTACTAACAATACTCTATACCAGCAGTCCCCAACATTTTTGGCACCAGGGACCGGTTTTGTGGAAGACAGTTTTTCCACGGATGGGGGGGTTTAGTGGTTCAGGCAGTAATGGGAGCGGTGGGGAGCGGCAGATGACGTTTCGCTCACTTGCCCTCCGCTCACCTCCTGCTGTGCGAACCAGTTTCTAACAGGCCGCAGACCAGTAGCGGTCCACGGCCTGGGGGTTGGGGACCCGTGCTCTATGCCATAGTTATGTAATAAAGACAAAAACATCCAAGTCAAGAGACCCTGGACTTGCCCAGTCAAGCTACCTTTTCTCCTAGATTAAAGAAGTGAAGTCCAGAGGAGTAAAATGGCTTGCCTAAGGTCTCCCAGCTAGTTTAATAGGAAATGAAACACCTAATCATTGGTTTCCAGATCTCATCCCAGCCTCTTTGTTAACTTCTATAACTCAAAAAGTTTACTTTGGGAGCTCCTCTCTCTTGCATCAGATATTGGAGTAAAATAGAAAGAAGAAAAATAAAAATCAAGAGGGAAAGAATGACTGAGTTAAAATGTGACCTATTTCTGCTTTCTGTGTTTGCTAGAAGATGTTGGCAATCATTGCTTTCTGAGGAGTAAGTTACATTGGCTTAGCTTTTTTGATGGTGTAATACTCCGCAGTATTAGTTGAAATATTATGGAGTGGTGAAAGGAAAGCTGGAGTATAGAGTCTTAAAACCCAGGTTCTACTTCCAGGACTGCCTCTAACATGCTACATTATATCCTTGATCAAATCCCTTTGTGTATCAGTTTCCTGTCAGTAAGACATACATGACATTAGCTGGAGTCCTTTCTCAAAAATGTATGGAGATAATCAAATGAGAGAATGGATGTGAAAATGCTTTACAACAAATTGGGAGTGCGGCACGTGCAAAGCATCATCATCATTGCTTTGATAATTATCCATAAGGACCCCTTAGAGCTGAAGTTCTAAAGATGTGTGTGTATGTGTATATAAACATATACATATATATATCTGCTTTGGAGTTCAAATACACACACACACACACACACACACACACACACACACACACACCTTTGTGTCAGTAAGGAGACTGAGACATGAGAAAAATGAATCATTTATCCCAGCTCCAGAAGGAGCAAGGCTGGACTGGGAATGTGACTCAAATTTCCTGCTTCTCACTCCTGGGTTCCTAGGATCAGATTTTGTCATCAGAACTTAATAAGGATGACAAGCTGATAACAATCAAGGATATTATTAAAGCAACCTAAAAGGCAAAATTCTTTTTTCTTTCTTGCTACTCTTGGTGGGGAAACTGCTACGAAAAGATCAAGGCTAAATGTGGAAATGAAAGGATGAAGGGAGTTACACTCAGAGGAAGATAGAGAGGGATGGAATTTGGGATGAATGCATTTTCACCCGAAGCCAATGAGGGAGCTGTAGCTTTGACAGTTTTGAAGTCCGTGGCGGGGGGTGGGGTGGGGGTGGGGTGGGGGGGGGGGTGTTGCAGAGAGCACAGCAAGCTACATTCAGTTCTCTAACTTTCCTGGGAATCAAAAGTTAAACTGTTAGATGAGGAGTGTAGGATGGAAAACACTTTGAAATGAGAATTCATGTAGAGATTTGGAAACAAATTTTAGGAGGATTATCCTTTCGTTTCAAAGCATTCAGGGCAGTCTGTTGCCTCTAGGAGGGGATGCAAGGAAAGTTACAGAACTCTGCATTAGTGCTAGTCTCTGTTCTGTTTGGGACCGAGAGAAACAAATGTTGATTTCTTGAGAACTTGATGGCCTCCTTGAACACTTCTAGCAAGATAATTGCTGTATTTTGTATTTTAAGACATCACCGTTATCCAGTATTGTAATAATTAATAATGTGATTTATTTATTGAAAATGTGCTATGTGCAACAAAGGGCCTATGGAAATTTCTATGAAATATCTCTTTCAAGTATCCTCATAAGTACCTCAAAGCAAATATGATGAGTACCCTCTTTTCAGAGATTAGAAAACTGTGACTCAAGGAAATTAGTCCAAGTCTTCACAGCCAATAAGATAAGTAGGGGTTGAAATCCGATCAAACAGGCCACAAATCCCAGGTTCTTAAACTTTCTGTTCTGTAAGATTCTTTCCGAGGATGCCTTTGGTGAGGGATAGGGGATGAAGAGGAAGAAGAAAAAGAATCCCGCAGTTAAAGTGTACTTAAAAACCACTGTAAGTTGAGACCAGCTTGCCTAGGAGGCACTTGCCAAAATAGTACTAGGTTATGCCAAAGGCAGGTTCAAGGGCGCTGTTGTTTTGTAAAGGTCACCTGTTGGGCACCTGAATGTGTCAGCTTCCTTATTTCTTAGAGGCTTATTTACCACTGAATTTCACCAACTCTAGGAATAGAAACTCAACGTAGATTAGGGAATTCATGCAAATTAGTGGGTAAACCCACTGAAAACACATTGGATAGAAATATGGTTTTTCCACACTTTTTTCTTTTAACTGACTCAAGATTTTCATCGCTTTAAAGAAAATGTACCTTACTTTTAGGAAAACGTTTTAAAAATCCCCGAATACTATTTTTTTTTATGCTATTGAGATTATTGATTCCTAGTGGCAATGTTATTTATTCTCTCAATTAGTCCATGCAGAGAATATTAATACAGCCATTTTACAAATTAAAAAAATGGAAGCTCAGAAAGGATAAATAACTTGCTTGAGGTCACATGGCCAGTGAGTGCAAGAGCCAGAATTCGGACTCAGTCCAGACTGCAAACCTGCCTGTATACATCTATGCAACACTGCCAAACTCTCCCAGGAGTGGCTCCAAGCTCTGGTTAGCTCCTTTCTTTAGGGTCAGCTAAGTTGAGCTCCTTGGTTATTTATTCAGGGCTCCTATGTTCCAAGCATCATTAATAGGGTTCAAGACGAGCAATTAGACGTGGTCTTTGCCCTTGAGCAGCTCTCAGTCCAATGGAATGACAATGAGCCGGATCTAACCGAATTTTAAATAGTATTTTACATGACTCTCTATGTGACAAGCCTGGTAAAGCATCACACACACAAATCCATACTTTTTACTACACCAGGACCTTAATGCACATGCGCTTCAATAGCATGTCATCCTCACTTTTTTTTCTTTTTCTGAATAAAGAAGCCATTAGCTTTAAAATATCTCAGATTCTTAAAATACCTTAGTATGTGTTTGGAATATAATTTGAAAGCATTGATACAGTCATTATCCAGTTTAAGGGCTATTGTAGTTTATAATTGTGACTGCTCCAGGGGCTTATTTTAGAGAGGTGCCTACCCTCCACCTACCCCTCTTTCTGGCAGTTAGGATGCTCACCCCCATTCATGCAATGCCTGGTGCCTCCCAGACAGAGGTGGTGGGAGAGAGGTGTCTGTATAGACCAACTGCCAGCCCAGCGAACTGGAGTTTGCTTGGGAAACCTTTGCTAAAACGTTAGCCCATGTGGCATTTCTATAACTGTGCCAATTTAATGTTAGGTGAGATGCTGCATGGTTTCTGCATGTCTTCCCCTGTCTTTTACATTCAATTTTTGGCCCATGGAAGTACCAGCATGAGCTTTGCATCTAACATGTCTGTAGCTCTAGATATGATAATCATTTGACGTTGCGTCCAACCTTTGAATTTACCCTCAGTCCCTCAGGAGTCTTTTCTGTGGCCTAGGAGAATATAATAGATCATGGTCAAGGACAGTATTGAGATCTCTTTGAGATCCATTGCTCTAGTGTTACAATTTGATGTCTAAATATGAAATTATACCTACTAGATTTCTCTGTACAAAGGAGATATTAGGAGGTTACAGTCAGCACTCCAGCACTGTAGCTTTTACTTGAATAATGCAGCCTTCTAGTCTAAGAGGTAGACTTGGGAGAATTTTGGATGAGGAGTCAGATAACTTGAGCTCTAATGCCATCTCTGAAAGCATGACGGGCTTGGGCATGTTTCTAGCCTGAGTCATGGTTTCCATGCCTATCAAAATAAGAATTGAAATATTCTATTTGGTAAACCGTATTATGTAATTGCATTATATAATCATTGAACTCTATTGGATCATTTGTACAGCATTGTACAGGAAGGAAACCAGCCAGGTTAGATGAATAATTTCCATTGAAACATGGTACTGAAATCCAACGTTGCTTTCATTAACCAAGGTATTCCTCAGTTAGTTACTTTCTTTATTATTCATTTAGTATTTCGTGGCATATATGATAAATAAAATCGGTACCAAGAGGTATTAGATTTCAAGTTACATGAGGTAAGAATCTCACTTTCAAGAAGCTTAAAGCCTAGTTATTTTAGTTATTTATTCAATGATTATAAAACTGTAGATGCTCTCCTTACTCTCCTTATTTAATTCACTTCAACTAGTCTACACAGCTACCCTTTCCATTCCCTCTGTAGAAAGTATTGACTGATGTCCTTGGCAATTTGAACATTCTAGGCTCGTGGTTTACTCTATTACATGTCCATATAATTCTGTCAAATTTAATATTTACCCAAACCAAGTTGGGTTTCTGCCCAAATTTGTTCATGGATGTTGAACTACTATTCTAATGATATATTAACTATTACGTGAAGTCATACATTTAGGTGTGGGTTAAGAATGATTATAAAAATGACAAATATTAAAACAGTTTTTGCACTTGATATATCCTAACTGGATGAATTTAGATGTGTGGTCCATTAATTTAGGGTCTATTTATGTGTGAAAGGTGACACTTTGAAAACCAACTGGCAGACTCTTGTTCAATGAAAAAGAGGCTTGGGTCTGTTTTTTTTAATGGTGGATAAAGTGTGCACTTTGTGGGTTTTTAGGTTAAAATGCATTTTAAAACATTGTATAAATTATATTGGTAAGGGCTTCCCTGGTGGCGCAGTGGTTGAGAGTCTGCCTGCCGGTGCAGGGGACACGGGTTCATGCCCCGGTCCCGGAGGATCCCACATGCCGCGGAGCGGCTGGGCCCGTGAGCCATGGCTGCTGGGCCTGCGTGTCTGGAGCCTGTGCTCCGCAGCGGGAGAGGCCGCAACAGTGAGAGGCCTGTATACCACACACACACACAAAAAAAATTATATTGTTAAAACCTGATAAAAGATCACTTCTGATTAACTAACCTACCACAAGCTCTTTCTGTTCGATGAGAGGGCTTCTCCTTTACAGGACTGAACATAGATAAACTGCCATAAAGTCCAACTTCATTATTATCTCCTTGACAGCTAGTACAGGACCTGACACATAGTAGATGCTCAATAAATGTCTGTTGTAGAATTGAAGGAAGATAGCTAGCAAAATGAATCATGGAGATAGAAACATTTGAACTGAATCTTGAAAACAGGAAGAAATTAGGTTTTATTAGAGATGTGGACAGAGCAGAAAAAACATCAATATATCCTCATGAGAGTAAGGGATTAAGGTTTGATGTAATTAAGATTTGTAGGCATATCTCAGAAAAATGATTTACACTTCTGGGCTTCTACTTCTCACAATTGTTGGCCTTCAATAGAGAGTGAGAGTATGACATCAGGAAAATTAATTCCTGTTTTAGTTTGGCATTTGAATGTCTATGCCTGTAAAATGTGGAAGAGCTAGATATCAAAGGGTCATACAGAAACAGGCATGCATGCAGGGATAAATTAATGCTATCACTAACACTGCAATGTCTTCATGTTATTGAAGGCGAAAATCAGATTCAAAAATTATTACAATTACATAAAGAAGCATAATACAATTTGTGGAATTGAATGAGACAAGTTTAATATCTATCTTCCCTTATTCCACTAGCCTAGAGCTTGAAATATTTTGCTGACTGTTTAAGGTACATACAGAGACACACAAAGAAACACACAAACACACTGATGCATAAATCTAACAAAATATGTACTTATATACTTTGAAGTAATTTTGAATTGTTCAGAGTCAAAAGGAAGTTGTATTGGTTAAAATTAAGGAGGAAGCTGCATATTTAAGTGCAATTCATAGATCCTATGTCCTAATAACTGTAAGAGTTAGACCTGTTGCAAGGTTGTACCTGTAAGAACCAAATCAAACCAAACCAAGACTAAAGTAACTGGCCAAGTCTTCTGTAAAATGGAGTTAATATTGTCTGCATTACAGGATTATCATGAGATGCACAGGGACACACTGTAGGACACACTGTAGGAAACGGGCCTTGCCCCATAGCTGACAGAGTAAATGATGGAGCGGTGGCTGTTTCTCCACTGTCATCCCACTACTATTCTATTCCCTCTCCTTGAAACACTCAGTCCTTTTCTCTATGGCTAAATCACACACAACCTTCAAACCCAAGATCTAGTGACATTGTATGTGACCTTTTCGCCAACTATTGCTGCATATATTGCTATCTTTACCCTTTTTATTGTACTGACAACTCACCACCCATGCAGCTAAGAACTTTGTGTTTATTTAATTATGGCACATATGTTTCTTGCCTCTCCAAATGGGTTGTAAATACACTGAAAACACAAATGTATTAAATGATGCCTCTTGTGGCATGATTTTGAGTGGATATTTCGTGGAAGCTCAGGGCACTCTTGGGGGAACGTCTAAAGCCTAGTTGGTCACTTGTTCTTCTTGAGAAAACACAGTGAACATTTTTCAAGTTATGGAAAGATCCTTATATTCCTTTTGTCTCAATGTAGTCTAAGTAAAATTTACTTTTAGAATCAAAATATGTGTCAGACAGGATTATTTAAGTCACGAATATCAGATTCAGTAAGTCAAAAAAGTGTTTATCAAAGATCTGGCTTCTCTCCATGTCTCCTATCTTTTATCCGTGGTGTTGGTTTCATCCTCAGACTCTACACAGAACCACCATGGAGGTCCAAATTCTCACTTTGTTGTAGTAAAATGGCTGCAGTGAGACCAGACCTTATATCATCCCACCACACTGTCACAGATACTCTCTCCTTGGAGTGCTTGGTATTTCTCTTCTATTAGCTTTAAATTGGGTCGGGTTCACATCACTAAACCAATTGCTCTAGGCATGAGAACAGGACCCTCACATTAATCCCCACCCTACTGGGAGATTGGGATTGACATGTATACACTGATGTGTATGAAATGGATGACTAATAAGAAACTGCTGTATAAAAAAATAAATAAAATTAAAAAAAAAATCTCCACCCTAGGATGTGGAATGGGGTGTGTACCACCCAAATTCAATGACTGAGGAAGGAGAACAGGAAATTCTCCAAAGGAAATTAGGGTATTTTGGTCAAAGAAGAAGGGAGGGAGTAAATGACCTATAAAGATCCATAACATTGGTGCTGTTTTTCTTAAGCCTACAGAACATTAGAATGAAATCCCAGTAATAGGAAGAAAAATAAATAAAAAGAGACATCACTTTAAAAATATACTAACATCAAATTTACCATTTCTCATTTAATATTAAGCCTAGAGGTTAAGAGCAATCTTTGGTGTCAGACTATAAACAGAATATATTTTCTTATACTTCTTTTTTTTTAACATCTTTATTGAAGTATAATTGCTTTACAATGGTGTGTTAGTTTCTGCTGTATAACAAAGCGAATCAACTATACATATACATACACGTTCATAACTCCTCCCTCTTGCATCTCCCTCCCTCCCACCCTCCCTATAGCAACTCTCTAGGTGGACACAAAGCACTGAGCTGAT
Source organism: Platanista minor (assembly GCA_004363435.1). NCBI lineage: Eukaryota > Metazoa > Chordata > Mammalia > Artiodactyla > Platanistidae > Platanista > Platanista minor. The sequence goes on from RJWK010009569.1 coordinate 42,711, forward strand.
CTTCCTGTGCTATGCAGCTGCTTCCCACTAGCTATTTCACATTTGGTAGTTTATATAAGTCAATGCCATTTTCTCACTTTTGTCCCAGTTTACCCATCCCCCTCCCCGTGTCCTCAAGACCATTTTCTACATCTGCGTCTTTATTCCTGTCCTGCCCCTAGGTTCTTCAGAACCTTTTTTTTTTTTTTTTAAGATTCCACATATATGTGTTAGCATACTGCATTTGGTTCTCTCTTTCTGACTTACTTCATTCTGTATGACAGTCTCTAGGTCCATCCACCTCACTACAAATAACTCAATTTCATTTCTTTTGATGGCTGAGTAATATTCCATTGTATATATGTGCCACATCTTCTTTATCCATTCATCTGTCGATAGACACTTCGGTTGATTCCATGTCCTGGCTACTGTAAATAGAGTTGCAATGAACATTGTGGTACATGAATCCTGTCGAATTATGGTTTTCTAAGGGTATATGCCTGGTAGTGAGATTGCTGGGTTGTATGGTAATTCTATTTTTAGTTTTTTAAGGAACCTCCATACTGTTCTTCATAGTGGCTGTATCAATTTACATTCCCACCAACAGTGCAAGAAGGTTCCCTTTTCTCCACACCCTCTCCAACATTTATTGTTTGTAGATTTTTTGATGATGGCCATTCTGACTTGTGTGAGGTGATACCTCATTGTCGTTTTGATTTGCATTTCTCTAATAATTAGTGATGTTGAGCATCTTTTCATGTGTTTGTTGGTAATCTGTATATCTTCTTTGTAGAAATGTCTATTTCGGTCTTCTGCCCTTTTTTAGATTGGGTTGTTTGTTTTTTTGATATTGAGCTGCATGAGCTGCTTGTATATTTTGGAGATTAATCCTTTGTCAGTTGCTTCATTTGCAAATATTTCCTCCCACTCTGAAGGTTGTCTTTTCATCTTGTTTATGGTTTCCTTTGCTGTGCAAAAGCTTTTAAGTTTCATTAGGTCCCATTTGTTTATTTTTGTTTTTATTTCCATTTCTCTAGGAGGTGGGTCAAAAGGATCTTGCTGTGATTTATGTCATGGAATGTTCTGCCTGTTTTCCTTTAAGAGGTTTATAGTATCTGGTCTACATTTAGGTCTTTAATCCATTTTGAGTTTATTTTTGTGTATGGTCTTAGGGAGTGTTCTAATTTCATTCTTTTACATGTAGCTGTCCAGTTTTCCCAGCACCACTTTTTTTTTGCAGTACGCGGGCCTCTCACTGCTGTGGCCTCTCCCATTGCAGAGCACAGGCTCCGGACGTGCAGGCTCAGCGGCCATGGCTCACGGGCCCAGCCACTCCGCGGCCTGTGGGATCTTCCCGGACCAGGGCACGAACCCGTGTCCCCTGCCTCGGCAGGCGGACTCTCAACCACTGCGCCACCAGGGAAGCCCCTCAGCACCACTTTTTGAAGAGGCTGTGTTTTCTCCATTTTATATTCTTGCCTCCTTTATCAAAGATAAGGTGACCATAGGTGCGTGAGTTTATCCCTGGGCTTTCTATCCTGTTCCATTGATCTATATTTCTGGTTTTGTGCCAGCACCATATTCTCTTGATTACTGTGGTTTTGTAGTATAGTCTAAAGTCAGGGAGCCTGATTCCTCCAGCTTCATTTTTCTTTCTCAATATTGCTTTGGCTATTTGGGGTCTTTTGTGTTTCGATACAAACGGTGCCATTTTTTGTTCTATTTCTGTGAAAAATACCATTGGAAGTTTGATAGGGATTGCACTGAATTTGTAGATTGCTTTGGGTAGTATAGTCATTTTCACAATGTTGATTCTTCCAATCCAAGAACATGGTATATCTCTCTATCTGTTTGTATCATCTTTAATTTCTTTCATCAGTGTCTTATAGTTTTCTGCATACAGGTCTTTTGTCTCGTTAGGTGGGTTTACTGCTAGGTATTTTATTCTTTTTGTTGCAGTGGTAGATGGGAGTGTTTCCTTAATTTCTCTTTCAGATTTTTCATCATTAGTGTATAGGAATGCCAGAGATTTCTGTGCATTAATTGTGTATCCTGCTACTCTATCAAATTCATTGATTAGCTCTAGTAGTTTTATGGTAGCATTTTGAGGATTCTCTTTGTATAGTATCATGTCATCTGCAGTGACAGCTTTACTTCTTCTTTTCTGATTTGTATTCCTTTTATTTCTTATCTTCTCTGATTGCTGTGGCTAAAACTTCCAAAACTACGTTGAATAATACTGGTGAGAGTGGGAAATCTTGTCTTGTTCCTCATCTTAGTGCAAATGGTTTCAGTTCTTCACCATTAAGAATGATGTTGGCTCTGGCTTTGTCATATATGGCCTTTATTATGTTGAGGTAAGTTCCCTCTATGCCTACTTTCTGGAGGGCTTTTATCATAAATGGGTGTTGAATTTTGTTGAAAGCTTTTTCTGCATCTGTTGAGATGATCATATGGTTTTTCTCCTTCAGTTTGTTAATATGGTTTATCACATTGATTGATTTGCATATATTGAAGAATCCTTGCATTCCTGGGATAAACCCCACTTGATCATGGTGTATGATCCTTTTAATGTACTGTTGATTCTGTTTGCTAGGTTTTTTTTTTTTACATCTTTATTGGAGTATAATTGCTTTACAATGGTGTGTTAGTT
>RJWK010009570.1:0-45237 GCA_004363435.1 Platanista minor
CTTCGTTGCTGTGTGCAAGATCTTTTCAGTTGCTGCAAGCGGGATCTAGTTCCCTGACCAGGGATCGAACCTAGGCCCTCTGCACTGGGAGTGTGGAGTCAACCACTGGACCACGAGGGAAGTCCCTGTCTTCATTTCTTTTCATTCTCTTTTCTTTATTCTGTTCTGCAGCAGTGATTTCCACCATTCTGTCTTCCAGTTTACTTATCCATTCTTCTGCCTCATTTATTCTGCTATTGATTCCTTCTAGTGTATTTTTCATTTCAGTTATTGTATTATTCATCTCTGTTTGTTCACTAGATCTTCTAGCTCTTTTTTAAACATTTCTTGTATCTTCTTGGTTGGTACCTCCATTCTTTTTCCAAGATCTTGGATCATCTTTACTATCATTACTCTGAATTCTTTTTCAGGTAGATTGCAGCTGTTCCTCTGGGGTTTTATCTTTTTCCTTCACCTGGGACATATTCCTCTGCCATCTCATTTTGTCTAACTTTCTGTGATTGAGGTTTCTGTTCTGGAGTCTGCAGGGTTGTCATTCTTCTTGCTTCTGCTGTCTACCCCCTGGTGGATAAGGCTGGTCTAAGAGGCTTGTGCAGGCTTTCTGATGGGAGGGACTGGTTCCTGCCCACTGGTGGGTGGAACTGGGTTTTGTCTTTCAGGTGGGCAGGGCTGTTTCAAGGGGTGTGTTTAGTGGGCACCTGTGGGCTCAGGAAGACTTTAGGCAGCCTGTCTGCTGACGGGTGGGGCTGTGTTCCTCCCCTGTTGGTTGGTTGGCCTGAGGTATTCCAGTAGGCTGTTGGGTGGGGCTAGGTCTTGGTGAGAAAATGGCCACGTCCAGGAGGGCTCATGCCAATGAGTGCTTCCCAGAACTACTGCCACCAGTGCCTTTGTGCCTGCAGTGAGCCATAACTGCCCCCCACCTCTGCAGGAGACCATCCAATACCAGCAGGTAGATCTAGCCTAGGCTCCTATGAGGTCCCTGCTTTTTCCCCTGGGTCCTGGTGCACACAAGATCTTGTGTGCACCCTCCAAGAGTGGAGTTGCTGTTTTCCCCAGTCATGTGGAATTCCTGTGATTAAACCCCTCTGGCCTTCAAAGCTAGATGCTCTGGGAGCTCCTACTCCCAGTGCCAAACCCCCAGGCTGGGGAGCCTGATGTGAGGCTCAGAACTTTCACTCCTTTGGGAGAACCTCTGCAATATAATTATTTTCCAGTTTGTGGATCACCTACCCAGGGGGTGTGAGATTTGATTTTATCGCAGTTATACCTCCCTTACTGTCTTGTTGTGGTTTCTTCTTTGTCTTTTGATGTAGGATATCCTTTTTGGTAGGTTCCAGTGGGTTTTTTTTGGTGGTTGTTCAGCAGTTAGTTGTGATTTTGGTGTTTTCATGAGAGGAGGTGTGCTCACATCCTTCTCTGACACCATTATTTTTATTTTTATTTTTTTAACATCTTTATTGGAGTATAATTGCTTTACAGTGTTGTGTTAGTTTCTGCTTTATAACAAAGTGAATCAGCTATATGCATATGCATATCCCCATATCCCCTCCCACTTGCATCTCCCTTCACCCTCCTTATCCCACCCCCCTAAGGTGGTTGCAAAGCACTGAGCTGATCTCCCTGTGCCATGCAGCTGCTTCCCACTAGCTATCTGTTTTACATTTGGTAGTGTATATATGTCAATGCTACTCTTTCACTTCATCCCAGCTTACCTTTCCCCCTCCCTGTGTCCTCAAGTCCATTCTCTGTGTCTTTATTCCTGTCTTGACCCTAGGTTCATTAGAACCATTTTAAAAAAAATTCCATATATATGTGTTAGCATATGGTATTTGTTTTTCTCTTTCTGACTTACTTCACTCTGTATGACAGACTCTAGGTCCATCCACCTCACTACAGATAACTCAGTTTCATTTCTTTTTATGGCTGAGTAATATGCCATTGTACGTATGTGCCCCATCTTCTTTGTCCTTTCATCTGTTGATGGGCACTTAGGTTGCTTCCATGTCCTGGCTATTGTAAATAGTGCTGCGATGAACATTGGTACATGACTCTTCTTGTTATTTATTTACTTATCTATCTATTTATCTTTATTGGAGTATAATTGCTTTACAGTGGTTTGTTAGTTTCTGCTTTATAACAAAGTGAATCTGTTATACATATATCCCCATATCTCTTCCCTCTTGCATCTCCCTCCCTCCCACCCTCCCTATCCCACCCCTCTAGGTGGTCACAAAACACTGAGCTGATCTCCCTGTGCTATGCGGCTGCTTCCCGCTAGCTATCCAGTTTACATTTGGTAGTGTATATATGTCCATGCCACTCTCTCACTTTGTCCCAGCTTACCCTTCCCCCTCCCCGTGTCCTTAGGTCCATTCTCTAGTAGGTCTGCGTCTTTATTCCTGTCTTGCCCCTAGGTTCTTCATGACCCTTTTTTTTTTGGATTCCATATGTATGTGTTAGCCTATGGTATTTGTTTTTCTCTTTCTGACTTACTTCACTCTGTATGACAGACTCTAGGTCCATCCACCTCACTACGCATAACTCAATTTCATTTCTTTTTATGGCTGAGTAATATTCCATTGTATATATGTGCTGCATCTTCTTTATCCATTCATCTGTTGATGGACACTTAAGTTGCTTCCATGTCCTGGCTCTTGTAAACAGAGCTGCAATGAACATTGTGGTACATGACTCTTTGAATTATGGTTTTCTCAGGGTATGTGCCCAGGAGTGGAATTGCTGGGTCGTAGTTTTTTAAGGAACCTCCATACTGTTCTCAATAGTGGCTGTACCAATTTACATTCCCACCAACAAGTGCAGGAGGGTTCCCTTTTCTCCACACCCTCTCCAGCATTTATCGTTTGTAGATTTTTTGATGATGGCCATTCTGACCAGTGACACCATTATTTTTAATAGATTTTGTGCCTAACAATTTAAAGACCTCTGGCCACATGTTCTTGGAGAACAAGAGTTTCCTGAATCTTGGTCTTTTGCTTATTCTCTTTTTTCTTTGTTTTTCCCCAGGGGCAGCCTTTAAGTAGTCAAAATAAACCAGGTGAAGGCATCTTGGGGTCTGGGGGTATCAGTGTCAATCAGCACCTTTTCCTGCTCTTCTCTTGGTGTTAGTGTTGGTGGTATTTTTAGGCTGACTAGTAAACTTCAGGCTTATATTTTTTTTAATGAAAAAAATTGGTTGTGGAAACATAGAAGTATATAGCAAATGCTAATAAACCACCCCCCAACTCCTGGCTTAAAAAAGATCTATTTTTTTTAAACCAAGACATAGGAACCATCTTTTTCTGCCTTCACCGCCCAGGATTTTGTTACTAAAATGGGATTCTTGTTCCCAAGGAGTTTATGTGAGAATTAAATGAGGGCATGTAAACAAAGCATGGCACATGGCAGGTTCTCAAAAATTGTAGCTATTAGTGTGAACACTTCCATAATTATTGCTATTCTGACTAGCCCCCAATAGAGCCTGGTTACAGAAGCTGGGAAAGGTCAGAGCTATGGGAAGGTAAGGGGTAACTTAGCATTTGGTGATGGGGTGGGAGAGGCAGTTTCAGAAGAGAAATAAAGTGAAGCCCTTGGGGTTTCTGATGCTGACGTCTTGGAGCCCTTGTTTCGCTCGTCTGTGGAGGGGAGGCAGGCAGCCGTGTGGTCTGCATCGTGAACCCCGCCATGGAAGGACTCACTACCTTCAGTGAGTCAGAGAGGCTCTGGTGCCTGCATGTGGCAGCAGCCTGGCTTCTCCCCAAATGAGAGTGGACCCAGACATGTGCTGTGCCTCAGAAAAGTCTGGAAAGCACGTAGGCTGTTCTCTCAGAATGTTTTGTTTGTCACAGGAGATGCTTGTTCAGTTCTTTTTTTTTTTTTTTTTTTTGCGGTACGCGGGCCTCTCACTGCCGTGGCCTCTCCCATTGCGGAGCACAGGCTCTGGACGCGCGGGCTCAGCGGCCATGGCTCACGGGCCCAGCCGCTCTGCGGCATGTGGGATCTTCCCGGACCGGGGCACGAACCCGTGTCCCCTGCTTCGACAGGTGGACTCCCAACCACTGTGCCACCAGGGAAGCCCTTGTTCAGTTCTTGAATCAGGATGTAAGAAGCTCTTGAGAAATATCAGTAACGTATTAATGGGCCCTGTCTCTCGTCATATTCTTTTTGGGAAGAGCAACAGTGAAGCTTTCAAGGCCCCACCAAATCCACTCTTTTCAAAAGATAAAAGATGTCTTTCCTGAGACCCCCATCTCTGTGATGTCCGAAAGTCAAGTCAGTTTATTGCTGCTTTTTAAATTTTTCCCCTAGATTATTCTGTCTCCTGGTTTGGGTTTTAGTTCTTAGGATTGGGAGCTTCTAAAAGGCTGTTTGACCTTCTATTGTTTTTATCTGAGCTGAACCCCTCCTGTGGGAGAGAGGGCCTTCTGAGGATTCTTTCCAATATTCGATCCCAGGAGTAGTTTTTGTCTTTTTACAGAAATCCTCCTGTCCTATGAGCTTTACTGTGAAAGGCTACTTCAGATCTTTTTGGAACTAGGTAGGATTTAAGTCATAAGGAGAGACATTCACGTACTATTTTCTTCTAAGGTTGATAGACATTATTTCATCAAATCCAAGATTTCATCCATTGTAAGAAGCACCACTATTTTACGTACCACTAAGAAAGAACACTGCCAACTAAACCATGTCATTTGAAAAACATCCTGATTTCAGAGATGTGAAAAAAATGTGTTTTAAAATTGACAAGATGTGATGTATTGATACAAAACTGTGTTGGCTGGAATGAGTCAGGAGTTAGAGTTCAGGCGAGCAGGTGTTTATTCCACCAGGGCTTTCACATCACGTCTGACACCCATCACTGAACTTCTCGTCTCTCTATACCCGCTTTGCTGCCCGACTCCCTCTGAGGTGCCGGTTGCTCCAGCATTAAGTCCAGTTATCTCAGCCAGAAATCCGAGCATCAGGCGGGCCTCATTCCCTCCTTTCCCTCCCATACCTAGTCTCCCGCTAGTTGATTCTGCCTCTTGAATATCTGTCCTGCCTGTTCCCAGTGCCCCAGCCTCACAACCAGTGCCCTGGTGCAGGTTTCCACCGTCTCTCACCTAGATGTCCCAGGAGTCTCCCGGCTGGTCCCTCTGCTCTCACTTGATTCTCTGCACAGCAGCCCATCGGGTTGTGTCCCTGCCTGGCATGTGCCCTTCTGTGCTCTTCAGTGTCCTGGGATGACATCCACACCCTCCTCCCCTCACACACTCCAGGCCCGTCGCCTGAACGTATTTCAATCCCGGGCGTCGCCGCCTCAGGCTCCCTCTCACCTCCTAGCCCTGTCTGAAGGCTCCGTCACTCCCATCCGCACAGGCACACAGAGTCCACACGCAGACTCCGTCCCTCTGCTTCACCTGGCCAGCAAGTCAGATGTGCTCTCGTTTCCTTCAGCAGCCACGTCACCCCACGGTTTCCCTACGGGGCACCAACCCTGTTGCGGGGTAATGCTTGTCGTAACTGCCTGATTCCGTGTCTGCGCCCCTCCTGGAACATCCTCCTTTGCTCACGTTTGCACCCACATGGGGCCTGCGGTACAGTCAGCACCGTTGGCTTAGAAGAATGCTTGGTTCATCTTCATTTTGCATCTGAGATGCAGAGGATAATTAATTTGCCTGGACTCGAGATGGAAGCCCAGGTCCACAAAACACGTGATGTTTCCATCCAGCTGTGGATGCACAGAGCTTGAAAGGCAAAACCTGGCCCACAGGCTCCCGCGTGAGCTCAGCTCCCTGCCTCAGCCTCATTCGGTTTTATCGTCTCTCAGACCTGCTGCATCTGCAGGTGGCAGTGAGTTAGTTACTCCACCTGAAAGGCTGAAAGTCTGTAATGGCTTAGTCCTTTTTCCTTTCTCTCCCTGGTTGTGAGTGAGCGAGCTATGGTATTGAATAGATGGCAGTGTGCACAGAGGTGAGGGTGACCCCGTCACTTTGCTAATAATGTGTGGTTAGCATTGTGCCCTGATTTTGATTTTTTTCAGGCAGTTTACCGTCCTGAAGTCACAGCTCTGTGACACAGAGCAGGGTTTTCCTCACCATGTGGAAGTGGAGCCCCAGGGCAGAGCAGCTCAAGTTTCTAGAGACTTCCTGGCCCTGGCTCCGGCTCCAGGTCGGTCATCTCTGGTGGGTGTGTGGGAAGTTCCTTTTGTGGTTGAAATGGAGACTTTGTTGGTGGGAAGGAGCCAGCCGGTGGTGGCTGCTTGGGTTTCCAAGAGGATCCGCTGCTAGTCTCTGGGGAGCTTTCCCAGGAGGGTTGAGCAGAGAGGCTGCTTGTTCGTTCTCGGGCACACATGAAGCACCTTCTGTGTACAGCGCCCAGAGGAAGTCAAGGAGCGAGATGGGAGATGGAAAGACATAGGGCTTCGGGGTTGGATAGGCTCAGCTGCGTTCTCCTTCTGGCCCTGGTCAGCTGTGTGCCTTTGGGTCACACTGGCTCACGAGCTCTCTCTGCTTCTGTCCCTCTGTAAAATAAAGGTGACAATAACTTCATGGACCAGTTAGAGTGTTTTTAGTTACAAAGAAAATCTGTTATTACCTCACATAAGAAACCTCCCCAGGTAGGGTGAGTCACCTTCACCTGGGGTTCCTGCTGGCTGGTTAATTCAGTGGCCCCGTGGAACCCCTTTGCGGTAGTCTCCATGCATTTCTTGTCCCAGCTGCCCAGTTCTCCTTTTGGTGCCTAAATGACTGCATTGCAGACAAAGCCCAGAGGCAGAAAAGCAGTCTCTTCCATGTGCCTCTTTTTAAGAGAGAGAAAGAGCCTCCCAGGAACCCCCAACAGATTTTTCCTCCAGTCTCAATGGCCAGAATTGCCACGGATGGCCCATCCTACCCAATCCCTGATAAGAACAGCAGAGTTACCAGGAAGGGCCAAGACTCATCTGTGGGTCTGGGCTACCCCTTCCGTGCCCTTGTACCAGGCTCCCAAACCTGAACAAAATCGGGGGAGGCAGCTAGTGGTTCATCACACTCAGGGGGTGTCAGAGCCCTCCAGGCCCCCCGTCCTCAGTGCGGTGCCTGCAGAAACAAAACGGACATGGTGGAAGTGCTCCCCGCTCCCCTGCCCACTCTGGGAGCGTACAGACTTTAACGGGCAAGGACTGTCCCCCGGGGGGATAATAAGCACGCAGTGGAAGAAGCAGAGGCACATGCTTCAGGGTTTGAGGAGGTGGTTACCGAAATTAAACGCTAGTCACTGGCCTTGGTGGGGTGTTTGGCCAGCTCTCTAGACTGGAAGAGGCTGGCTATCAAAAGAGAAGCAGACTTTGCTGCTTAATGAAGTGTCAGAAGAGCAAAGCCAAGTTTACAAGCAACGGGCATGGACCTAATCTCCACAGCCTTTCTAATTTTTCCACTGTACAGCTGGTCTGTGAAGACACTTCTCCTTTAGTGTTAGCCAATAAATCAAAACCCTTTAGGAGAAATACCGAAATTGCTAAAGCCTTAATCATCCGTACATAGCTACATTTCTGTGGGTTAGTAATTCTTGCTTAATACTTTTGCAATATCAGGCAGGCCAGCCACCATCTTTGGGCTCTTTATAATGTCCCAATCTCTGTTCCCGGAGAGATGGTGGAACAAACCCCCTGCAATCTTCTTGCACGGTTTCTTCAGCGTGCCTTTGTACCCTAGCCTCTTGCCGTCAGTTTTTAGAGCAGTGTAGTGGAAAGATCACTGGTCTGAGAGTCAGAAGATGTGTGCCATGGGATCCAGGCCAGTCTGTGACCTCTGAGGGCCGCAGTCTCCCTTTCTGAGCACAGACACTGGATTAGATCCCAGTGATCAGGACCACGCCCCCTCCCAGGCCTGTGCAGACGTTGCGAGTCGGTCATGGCTTTCTCGCTGCTCACTGCCTCCTGGCCTAGACCCAGTCTCAGAATCCTTTCTCAGTAGCTGGCAGCGATCATTGATGGATCCATCAGAGGTGGTATGCAAGATGAAACTGGTTTTCTACCTCAGAACTAGTCGTCCCCTGGGGGCCTTGTAGTTTCATAATTTCTCCATAGAAGACAGGTTAAGAGCTGATTGCCCCTACACTGTCATGATGCACATTACTTTTTGAAGAGCCTTATCAGAACTCCATTTGAAGCCCTATTCCTCTAGGACATGTTATGATCGAGGGTCGTGGCAACAGTGATCACCTTGGTCTTGCTCACTGAGAATCTCCAGCATTTAGCCCAGAACATAATAGGACCCAGTTATCTGTGGAGTGAAATGAATGAGTTTGGGATGGGGGTCTGCTCAGAAAGCATGCCCTCCCCTTGTCTCTATGGGAGGGGTCCTGGGGGCTGCATTATGTGTTGGGAAAGAAAACTGCTTCCCTCCTTTTGGATATTGTTAGAGTTTTAAAAGTCTTCTCTGGGTTTCTTCTGTCTGGTTTGCATTTGGCTTTGCAAGCCTTAGAAGTAAAGAGACTGGAAATTAAAGCTTCAGACTGGGAAGGAGGCAGCTTCATTAGGGCTGGGCCTGGGGAGCTTTCAGGTACCTTAGGAGAGGAGCCTGTGTTCCCGCTGGTTTCCCTGGCCCACAGCCTGGTCCCTGGCAGCCGTGCCGGGAGTGGAGCCACGCTTCCTAGTGCATCCCCACCTGTTGCCTCCGGCAGCTCCTGCCTGCTCTCCTCCCCCAGGAACTCCTGGCCTGTATCCGGTTAGCTGTTTTCTTAGCTGCTTGGAGGGTCTGCTCCCAGGCTGAAGGCTCCCCTGAAAACTGTGGCCATATCTTTGGCCAGCCTGGAGAGGGAACTTGATTTGGCCTCCCTGCCAGTAGTGGAAGGAAAGAAACATTTTCAGACGGGTGCAGTGTGGGTCACTACAGGTAAGCCTCGTAGCCAACCCTTACTGTACAGATGTGCAGACTGAGGCTCAGAGATGAGAGGCAGTGAGGAGGAGATGAAGCTGGGACCCACCTGCACGTTGACTGCAGGTGTCTGTGTTGCACAGAGCTGCGGGCACGTGGGAGGCGGGTGATCTCATGGGAGAACGGGGTTGGGGGGGAGCAGCAGTTCCGCTGGGTGAGGAAGGGGCTCTCTTCTCCCCCATTCAGTGTGTACTCCCCTGCCCTCGCCTCCAGATGTGTTCTTTTGGGTCCCACCCTTTGACATTGACTGTACTACACTTCTGTCTCGGCCGCCTCCTGTTCTAGTATCAAATTGCCATCTGCAACCCTGGGTGGTCCTTAAAAATATGTGGGAAGAGGCTGAAGAACATCTAGCTGCTTATTTTCTTGTGGGAAAGCTTCCACCCCATTTCTCCCGTCTATGGCATTGACCCCTTGGCTGGACTGGGGAGCGAGTTTTATTCCAACCCTGCCCTTTGGAATTTATGTGGTAAGTTATTCATTTATCCACCAACTGGGTGGGTAACATAATTTTAATAAAAATGTTTGGAGTAATTGATATGTTCCTATGATGTAAATGTCTAAAGGTCACAACTGAGAAGGCGAAATACCTCTGACCCCTGATCTCCTGGCCATCTAGCGCTCCCCACGCAAGAGGCAACTACTGTTAATAGTTTCTTGTGTCTCTTTCTAAAGACCTTCTGTCCTTGTCATTCAGTGGTTCTTAATAGGACCCAGGAGAGATGGAGCAAGTCAGGATGACCCGGGGAAGAATTCTCTAAGGGCAGCCATCAGGAGATGGGGTCAGGGAGGAGAGGCAGGCACAGATATTCTAAAAAGGATTCCCAGAGAACTCGGATATGGTCCCTCCTGCTAGCCCCCAGCTACTGGTCTAGCCAGACAGGCAAGATACTTGCATGTAGAAATGGATGTACTAGAGATAAAGGTCAAATTCCTGGTACAGCCATTGGGTGCCCTCACCCAGAGGAGGGAGACAGCAGAGGTGGGTGTGCCGTGGCTGGTGGGGCCTTGGAAGGACCAGCCTGGGCCTCTCAGCTCTGTGACTTTGGTTTACTGTCTTCCACCTCTGTGGGCCTCCTTGTTCTTCATCTATGAAACCCCTGGTCTAGGGTTTTAAACTTTTTTGTACCTTAAACCCCTTTAGTAACCTGAAGAAACCCACAGACCTCTTTAAATGCATACGATAAAATATACAGGATTATAAAGTAAACAGATTACATTGAAATGCAGCTAGTTTCCCCACTTGGTGGGCCAAAGGGAGTTCCATCACACAAGGATTCCCACTCCAGGAGGGCCAGGGCCCGGGCCCAGCTCCCGTGAACTGTTCTGGGTCCTGGCACTGGAGGACCAGTGGAGATGGGGCAGGATTCCCTCCGGAGGTTGCTTTGTGAAGACGCCAGTGTGAACAGTCCATTGTTCCTGATAACTAGCTTCCCCTCTGTCTACACCAGGACTCCTCTCCCGATTGAAGATGAGCTGGTTTGTCCAGCATTCGGTTTCCAAAAGGTGGCAGCGCTCTCCTGGGAAATAGAATCCCAGCGACCTGGGGGCGGGAAGTGCCGGCCATGGGTGCCACCTGCCTGCTGTCTGGGCCCAGGCGAGCAGCTCTCTGTCGGCCTGCAGGAGGGCTTGCCCAGCTGTACCCTCCTCCCCAGTCCTCCGCATCTTAGCCTGGGAGGTGGGCCCTGTCTTTGGCCAGGCTTCTACTTGCTGCTCTGTGGTGGAGCTGCCCCGCAGGGCTGTTCTGAGGGCAGGGAAGCCTGCTGGGCGACTGGCTGGCCCCACAAGCATCTCAGGACCCTCCTCAACTAGACGCAGAAGGAAGTTATGTTCCTGCAATTGACTGTTTTCCCCCTCCTCTTTCTGGTGTTTCAGCTCGGGGCTCTGGAGGGAGGTGGGCATTTTAAGCAATGGAGTCTTGGGTGGTCTAGGCTGAGGTTTTTCTTTCCAAACAATTTAACATTGGTTAAGGCAACATCAAGCATTTTAGTGGACCCGTTTAAGGCACGAAGCAGTGCAGTGACTTCCAGTCTACCAGAGTTGCTTCAGATGCCTCAAGGTGGCCTTCAGTCGTTCCTCTGCAGTTAGCTCTGGGCTTGTGGGCAGGATTTGCTGCTTCTCATGTGTGTTCAAATGCGGATGAGCCAGTATGTGAGCTGTAATTGAGGGAGTCGATGTCCAAGAATTGGCCAGAATAGGAGATTGTGTACAACAGAAGGAGAAGGTCAGCAAGGCCTGGCTCAGGTGCGCGTTCTGGCTGACGGGTACGCCGGCCCTCGTCTTCCAGTCCATGCCTCTAGGACCCAAATGCAGTCTCTCGGGAAGATTCACATCTACTTGTCATTCTTTAAACCACGCTGCTGATCCTCCATCTTGCGGATGTTTTCTCTGTTACGCACAGATGCATATACCTACACACACGTTGACACGTTCATTAAGGCAGATACACAAAGAGGAAAAAACCCCACGTGTTTTATTTATTCACGTATTCCAAAAATGTATACTGCGCCCTCGCCATGCACAGCCCGTTTCCATAGAGCTTATGGTCTAGAGGGAGAAGATGGGCAGAGAACAAAGAAACGAATGAGCTAGAAAAGTGTCGTGTGGAAGTATGCTCTCCAGAGAATATGCATGTCACATCCACATCCTAGGGTGTGACAGCGTGACAGGGTGTCGCTCTGTGCAGGCTGAGCGTGGAACACCAGCCTCCCCCAGAGGCGACTAGTGTCAGCGAGATGTGAGGGCCCTGGGGGACGTTGTGCCCAAGGCCTTGGGGCGGTCGTGCCCCCTGGAGTGTTTAAGACACAGGGAGGAAGCTGGAAGGTGGGGTCAGCTGGGGGCAGGGGCCAGGTCCCGAGGCTGGGGGAGGGACTGAGATGAGATGTATCCATTGGACGTTTCTAAGGGCGTGAGTGATGCGAAAAACTACCTGTGACCCAGTTGCTTGCCCATCATTCCCGTCGAGTGCACACACTGGGGCTTTATTTGGGGGGCCTGAGTAGAGGGACACAGGAAGGTGGCCGGAGACAGCTAGCACTTGTGGGGCATTTGTCTGCTCGGCAAACGCTGACTGCTTGCTGCATGGCAGCTCGTGTAAAGCCTACAGCAGCCCCACGAAGAGACACCATTACCGTCGGTGTGTCCACGGAAGACGAGGGGCAGGGGTGGAGTAATTCCCTCACCGTCACCTAGCTGGAGGGGCAGAGCTGGGGTTGGAGCCCCAGCCAGGCAGACTGCACACCCTTGCTCTATCTGTCTTCCTGGAAGTGGAGCCCTGGGCAGCTTTGTTGTTGTTGTCAATTTATCTTTATGACTTATTTAATATGTGTGACGCATTGTTATAATTTGCATTTCTTTGACCACTACTGAGATCGAACAGTCTTTCCTGTCTTTACTTTTTTTTTATTGTGATAAAATGTAAAATTTTCCATTTTAACCATTCTTAGGTGTACAGTGGCATTAAGTACATTCACACTGTCATGCAGCCATCATCACTATCCATTTCTAGAACTTTTTCATCACCCTAAACAAAAACTCTGTAGCCGTCAAGCAAGAACCCCACATCCTGTCTCCCTCAGCTCCTGGTAACCTCAAATCTACTTTCTGTGGCTCTAAATTTGCCTAGTCTAGTTATTTCATATAAGTAAAATCATCCAATATTTGTCCTTTTGTGCCTGGCTTCTTTCACTCAACATAATATCTTCGAGGTTCGTTTATGTTGTAGCACGTGTCAGCTTTATTCCTTTCTGTGGTTGAATAACGTCCCATTGTGTGTGTGGACCACGTTGGCCTATCTGTTCATCTGTTTCTGGATACGGGTTGTTTCCACCCCAGGCAGCTTTTTACATGGAGACAGGACCTTTCCAGCTACTTGCCTCTGTTGTGGGGATGCTTGCTGAAGCCTGGAGAACCTGCGTCTGCCTGCCGGGCGGGGTGACCACCACTGTTGGGGATGGTGATGAGCTTTCAAGGTAACTAACCTTGGATTGTTTAAAAAGCACAGGATGAACACTGTAATTGTTCTTGTGCTGACACTAACTCTAATTTGGTTTTCTTCCTGTCCACTCCATAGACTGACAGCATGGAACAAGACCTCCCAAGAGGGCACTTCATCGTTTGCTTTTAAGCAACAAAAATCATCTTCCGTAGATGGAAATTTACCTTGTTCTTGAAGTTCCCCAGAGGAGCCACCTGGGAGTCCCAAGTCTCTGCTGGGTGACCTGGGCAGGCCACGCCTAACTGGCCTCAGTTTCCCCATCTGTAAAATGATGTAAAATCCCTTCTAAGGGATTACATGTCCTTCCTGGACAGACAGATTAAAAAGTACCTTTTACATTCAAGTCCAATTTTTTCCTTGCTGTTCGTGCTTCAAGCCTGTTCCCCTCTCCTCTGTGAAAAGCACTGGTCAGCATTCCCCCCCGAGTAATCCTGTATTTATTACCCACACCTGTGATGTCTGTGGTCCCGCGGCCTCTGGTTAAATGACAGGGTGGAGTCCCCGGTGTGAGCCGATGGACCACAGCTGCCATGCCCACTGGGTTTCTTTCTTGCTCCTGATTGACAGGAGCCTCCCCCCGCCGCCCGCCCCCCTACCACCACCCCCGGTGTCCAGCCTTTCTCCGGAGGCCTGGCAGCTCTGAGGTGGCCTTGGGAGACTGGTTTCTGCCTCTCCGGATGAACTGCCCCCTCTCTCATCACCAGAAAATAAAATGATGCTGGTTGTCACCTGTTTGCTCCTCAGTCGCCAGCTGTGCGAGAGGCGAAAATTCATGCTGCATCAATCTCCCCTGAGGCACGAGGCCACTCACGGGCGTTTTTCTTTTTCAGAACAATAAATCTGAAGAATCCAGTGCTGCAGCAGGTGCTGGAGAGGAAGAATGAGGTCCTGTGTGTCCTGACACAGAAGATAGTGACGACGCGGAAGTGTGTGATATCCGAGCACATTCAGATCGAGGAGAAGTGCGGTGGCATGGTGGGGATCCAGACCAAGACCGTGCAGGTGCGCACCCAGTGGGTGGAGGTGCCGGGTCAGAGGCCACAGAGGCCTCGGTCAGGGGCCTCTTTGGGTGGGGTCTTCACTCGTCAGGATTCTTTCTGTAGTGAGTTAACAGAAATCCAACTCAAATTGGTTTAAACAAGAAAGAATTTATTGGCTCATGGAACTGAAACACTTGGGGTGGTCTAGCTTCGGTCACCTCTGGATCCAGGACTCAAGAGAAGGTTGTGGGCTGCCTTCCCTGGGGTAGATCCCCTCTCATATAAGTTTGTGGGGAGGCAGCTCCTGGCTTTCTTCCCACCTCATCCCCAGTGGAAAGAGTGCTTCAGGGCTAGCACTCACTGGGCCATCCCGGTCCGTGCTCATTCCTGAAGTAAACCCAAGGCTGGGGTGATAGGACACCAGGATGGGCCATGCAGGGTTGGATCAGGTGCTTTCCCAAAAGAAAATGGGTCAAATGAGCATTGGCTATAGGTTGATGCACAGATGACCCCTAGAGCCCCTCAGAGCCAAGGGTCTCAAAATGATTCCTTTGCTTTAGCTGCCTTAAATCCCAGGTAAAGATCTGTGCGTATGTCTTCATATACATGAACAGATGCTTCTGGATTCAGTTACACACAGTCTTACCAAGCTGATCCCTGAGCTTCAGTGGAACCGAACTGGAAGAGAGGAGGCTGCACCCCCAGACTGTCTCCCCTCCAGCTTGCCATGGGGCCCGATATTCTTTTCTTAGAGATTTACTTCTTGGGGTAACTTTCAAATTATACTAGAGGACCCAGAAAAGTTGTATTTAGGAGGTGGAGATACAGGTCTGGGGCTGGACTGTCCCTGCGGTGGGCAGGCCGGACAGAGTGATGAGGCCTGATGGGAGATGGCTTCAGCTGGCCCTGCCGATATTTCTATCCACGGTGACCCCCACCGAAGGCCTGGAGCCTGCCTGGGAGTCAGGAGACCAGCTGGCAATCACACTGTGACCACGATCAAGTTGCTAAAGATGTCTCTGATCTCCAGCATTTGGGCAACGAATAGCTTCTCATCTTCTTCCCCAGGCCACGGTGGGCAAGGGTCATATTTGTGACAGGGTTTGAAGGAGAGAGCTTTGGTGCCTGACTCGGCATTTCCTGCCCACCCTTCTCTCATCCTTGTGCCTCTCCCCTGGTTTTATCTGACTGCACAGTGTGCCATCCACGAGGTCCAGAAGGACTTGCTCGGGGGGTCTTGCTCTCAGCTAGGTTCTCCTAGTCAGGCTCTCTTACCACTGAGGATTTTCTGAGGATTTCAAAGTTGTTTCCATAATCCTCCATGAGGGAAATGGGAAGTTATCTTGTTTATTGTCTTCTGTATTCAGCACCATAGACCTAACGTCACTGTATCCCAAACTGGGATCTTGCCTTTGTGCCACCAGGTTGGCCATTGACTTTGGAATACGTGTAGGACATCATGAGGCCGACAAGGATTAAATCCTGACCCCTGCTGGCTGGTCCCTTTTTTCTGCTCCGTTCCGTGGGCATTTTCCTGGCACTCTTTGTGCACAGACACTAGGCTGGCCACGTGGGGGCAGGAGAGGCCTGGGGGAGCCTGAGCACACAGGTGGGAGCATGCGCCCTCGCCCACAGGTGTCAGCGACGGAGGATGGGAACATCATCAAGGACAGCAATGTGGTGCTGGAAATCCCGGCTCCCACCACCATCGCCTACGGTGTCATCGAGCTGTATGTGAGAGTGGACGGCCAGTTCGGTGAGTGCGCCTCAGCTCAGAGCTCTCGGGAGGCGGCGGTTGAGCCATCGCGGAGGGACACCCCATCTTGCCCTGAGGCACACACTTGTAGAGGATCCCCCGCTGCTCTGGGGATTGAGAAGAAAGAGATACCGGAAGAGTTTGGGGATGTCTCATGATAAGTGAGACGGAGGGCCGCGCTGGGAGGGTGTCGGTGAGGAATGCCCACATGTCGGTGTGGGGCGTGCTTCACCGACAGGGCACAGGGCAAAGAGCGTGGGCTCTGCAGTCAGATGGACTGGGCATCGGCCCCAGTGCCACGGGGTCCTGTGAGGTCTCAGGCAGCTTGCTGAAGCCGCCTGGGTCTCAGCTTCCCGTGTCTGGGAGGGGAAAGACATCCCTCACAGGGCTGCGGTGAGGACCAAGTTAGATGAGGTGTGTGAAGTGCCTGGTACAGCAGTGGCTTATTAAGTACTCACCTTAGCTATTAATAATACTGTCATCGTGGTGATCATCTTACCTCCCGTTCCCTGTAGGGAGCCCAAAAAGCTGCACTTGACCTTGCTGTCTGATCAGCAGTGTGTTCAAAGCCGGGAGGTCACTGCATCACTTGAAGAAAATAGGGTTTTTATAGTTGGTGTGGCTTGTTTTAGATACTCTCGGCTCTTCCCTCACACTCTTCCCAGGAAAAGGTTGTTTCAAACCCAAGAAAACTGTCTGCTTTTTGGGGACGTGAATTAATATAGGTAACATCATAAATAATTAACTTTTTTTGGTATGGTCACATTGTTGTGGTTATGTTTATGAAAAGCGTCATCTTAGTTTTTAGAGATTTACAGTGAACTCTTCACAGATGAAATGGAAATATGTCTGTGGTTTGCTTCAAGCACGATGGCGGAGAGTGAGGTGTGTATGCTGGGTAGAGGTGGGGGAGGTCATCACAGCTGGTCGATGCGTGTGCGGAGGAGGCTCCCTGTACTACTCTCTCCATCCCTGTGCACTCTTGTAAGAGGGTGCCATGACGGGCCATACATGTCTGTGGCTGCCTCCTGCTCTTCCCCCAGTTGTTTTCTGTCAGGTGGCGGGGACCAGGCCAGGGATGTGGGTGTCTTCCGGGAGTCAGCCTTCTGCTCACTCGGCCACGCGAGGTACCACTGTTCAGCTACAGCCGTGGGCGCTCGCAATGCTGACTGTCCTATGGGACAGTGGACAAGCCTGCGGGTGTGCAAGGGACGTAAAAGGCAGTCACCGACCCTCCCTCTTTCGTTTCGCATGGAGAGCAGCCTGTGTTTCAGGGCGGAGACAAAAAGCGAAGGTGCCAGTTGTAGGAAGTTGGTCTAGGGGTGGGCCAGGGACGCGTGGGATACCAGGAATACCAAGAATCGTGACCAGCATCCTTTAGGTCCAAGGTTCCAAATTTCTGTCATCCTGGGCATGATGATTATTCTTTCTCTTTGAAAGACTATCCATCCACTGAACAAACTGCCTATTAGATGATTAAGTTGCCCCTCCAGCTTTTGTCATCGTGTGATGAGCTGTGTGACCACGTGGGCTTGTGTGACTCCAGCCCAGGCTGCTGAGGCCTTGGTTATCCTGTCCAGATGGATTGGTGGTGGAGGTGTTGCTTTTGTCAGGCTCTTTGGAAGCTTGGCCTGCACCGAGGATGCCCATGAGTGCTCTGAGGACCCTTTGGTGGCTGGGGGCCAGGCTGGGGCTGCCATTCCAGGCTTTGGGGCCCCCGGGAGCCCCTCCCTGTTTCTCCGAGGAGGTGGAGGTGCTCTGCCCTGCATGCAGCTCTGTTGGGGCACCTGTCGCTCCCACAGGGGGCGTCTCTTTTCTCAGATGGGGTTGGAAAGACAAAGCCTGCCTTGCGAGGCTCTCCTGTTTGCATTTCAGTTTCAAGCCTTTTATCTTGGCTTGCTTCTGCTCTTTTGAAAATAAACTCCTATTTGTGCTGCTGAGCAGAGGCGCCCCGGGGAGCTCTCAGGGTTCCTCTGGCTCTCTCCCCACACCCTGTCCTAGGAAGCCCTCTCCTGCTGCTGCCTGCCCTGCCCGTGCAGGTTGGTGGTCAGGCCCTTGTTCCTGTGACACACTGCCTGATTCTTAAGCCAGTTCTGCTGCTTTTTCCCATCTCTTGTTTTCTGTTGCTCTTCCTGCAGAACGTTCTGATCCGGCTTCATAAACAGCCCTACAGGGGCTGGAAGGGCCCTTAAGAGGCTGCTCGATCTCTCCTCCCACCTTCTGGGTGGGAGTACAGTTGACGAGGATCCTGGCTGTCTTCTGAAACTTCGAGAAGAGGCCACTCCCTCCATGTCCCTTGGGGGAGGCATCTGTGAGCCCGTCCTTGATGCGGGGTTCTCTCAGCCACGATCCCTCCCTTTGCCAACAGACCCGCCCCCCCCCCCCCTCATGGCCAATCAGAAACATCATGTTATTGTCTTGAACTTTAGCCTTTGCTTTGTAGAATTAGGCATTTACCAGTGTCCTTTCAGCACGAACTTCTGATTGGGCACCCGTGGATGTGAACCTGTGCTTCCCACCCTCCCGGGCCTGTGCACTTCTCTGCAGGTCCAGCGGCCGACACCAACACCCCCTGCCTCGTTCCCATCACAGACTCTTAGTTGGCTCCTCTGCTTTGAATCTTTCCCATCCTAGCAGTGTAGCTGATGTGATTATTTAAAAATACACATTTGGTCACTTCACTCACCTGCTCAAACACCCTCTGAGGCTCCCTTTGTCCCAAGATAAAGTCTGCCCTTCCAGGCACGTCGTGTCCAGCCTTGCTTCTCATCACCAGCACCTCCCAACGTAGTGATCCAGTCGGGGTTAACCCACCGTCTGGGAACCCTCCACTCTCGCTTATCGTGAGCCTCTGGAGTGTGCTCCCTGCCTCTTGGCCCAGCTAATTCCTACCAGGCTTTTGGGGGCTACTTAGACACTGCTTCATCCAAGAATCCTTTTCTGCTTCTTTCTCCACACCTGCCACTTTGGATTCAGTGACCTGTCCGCCTCTTCCACTCATATCACACTTACTGTCAAGGCCTAGGTTGTGGTCCTGTTGAATCTCTGGCTCCTTGCAGTGCCTGATGCTGCAAAGAGTGAAGGAGTTGGCAGTGCCTTCAGGGTGGCTGTGCATATGTGTAAAGGAAGAGTGGTGCTGGGGTCTTGGACTCCCAAAATATGGTTGGGGGCCCCACAGGGCTCTTGGCAGGATTGGAGGCTGTGTTAATGGTCATGGTCCTTGTCCTTGGGGAGCTTTCCCTGGGGGTCGGTTCACGCTTATCCACCTCGGTGCCTGGTGCATAGGGTGGAGCAAGCCAGGGGCATCCTGGATGACTAGGAGTGTGGGAGGGTTGTCGTGTGAGTAAACAAGAGCTTGTTTTCTTTGTCTTTAGACAGCCGTCCTGTCTTTATGGATGTCATTAGTGTCCACAGCAATTGAAAATACGTGCTAATACCCGTGCCTTTCACATGTCATGCAAGTACTAGGCTTAGCCACATTCTCATTCCATAGCCTGTACACAAATTATTAAATAGAAGCATAAAATGAACCCTCATTCTTTTTTAAAAATGTTTATTGGAGTAGACTTGATTTACAATGTTGTGTTAGTTTCAGGTGTGCAGCAACGTGACTCAGTTATACATATATCCAGGCTTTTAGGTTCTTTTCCCATATAGGTCATTACAGAGCACTGAGTAGAGTCCCCTGTGCTCTACAGTAGGTTCTTATTAGCTATTTTATACATAGTAGTGTGTATATGTCAATGCCAATCTCCCAATTTATCCCTCCCCCCTTCCCCCCGGTTAACCATAAGATTGTTTTCTACATCTGTAACTCTGTTTCAGTTTTGTAAATAAGTTCATTTGTACCATCTTTCTAGATTCCACATATAAGCAATATCACACGATATTTGTTCTCTGACTTACTTCACTCAGTATGAGAATCTCTGGGTCCATCCCTGTTGCTGCAAATGGTATTATTTCATTATTTTTTATGGCTGAATTATATTGCACTGTATTAATGTACCACATCTTCTTTATCCATTCCTCTGTTGATGGGCATTTAGGTTGCTTCCACATATTGGCTATTGTAAATAGTGCTGCAGTGAACATTGGAGCGCATGTATCTTTTTGATTTATGGGTTTCTCAGGGTATATGCCCAGTAGTGGGATTGCTGGGTCGTATGGTAGTTCTATTTTTAGTTTTCTAAGGAACCTCCATACTGTTCTCCATAGTGGCTGTATCAATTCACATTCCTACCAACAGTGCAAGAGTGTTCCCTTTTCTCCACACCCTCTCCAGCATTTATTGTTGTAGATTTTTTGATGATGGCCATTCTGACTGGTGTGAGGTGATGCCTCGTTGTAGTTTTGATTTGCGTTTCTCTATTAGCAATATTGAGCATCTTTTCATGTGTTTTTTGGCCATCTGTCTTCTTTGGAGAAATGTCTATTTAGTTCTGCCTATTTTTTGATTGGATTGTTTGTTTTGTTGTTGAATTGTATGAGCTGTTTGTGTATTTTGGAGATTAATCCCTTGTTGGTCGCTTCATTTACAAATATTTTCTCCCATCCTGTGGCCTCTCCCGTTGCGGGCGGAGCACAGGCTCCAGACGCGCAGGCTCAGCGGCCATGGCTCACGGGCCCAGCCGCTCCGCGGCATGTGGGATCTTCCCGGACCCGGGCACGAACCCATGTCCCCTGCATCGGCAGGTGGACTCCCAACCACTGTGCCACCAGGGAAGCCCGTCTTTTCCTTTTGTTTATGGTTTCCTTTGCTGTGCAAAAGCTTTTGAGTTTAATTAGGTGCCATTTGTTTTTTTGTTTTGTTTTCATTTTCATTACTGTAGGAGGTGGGGTCAGAAGGAGAGCCCTCATTCTTGAGTTCACACAGTTTTTACTTAGCAAGGACACACTGTTGCATTTTTACCTACAACTTAGTTACCTTAGTTGGGCCCTCAAATATGGAAGTATTTAAGGGGCTTTTCTTTTGATAATTTTTAAAAACTTTTTATTATGGAAAATTACATGTTCAGAACTACAGATAGTAATATAGTGAACCCCATGTACCTACCATCCAGCTTCAATAACCAGGGCAATTCATGTTTCATCTATAACTTTCCCACCTCTCTCCACCCCTACTCAATTGTTTTGAAGCAAATTGTAGGCATTATATTATTTTGTCTATAAATATTGAAATATCTCTAAAAGATAAGGCTTTGAAAAAAAAAGACTAGTCTCTTCATACAGATTCATATAGAATATATTCTTTTGTGTATGGCTTTTCCTCTCAACACCTTTGTAAGGTTCGTTCATATAACTGCAGAAAATAGTTTATTAATGAAGAATAACTGACTCTCCAAGAGCCACGTAACCACTTGTGCACCTAAATATATTGTCAATAATTCTGTATCAGTTCAGTCAAATCAGATTTATCATCAATCAAATTCCAATTTTCTCAGTTAAATATGCTGGGTTGGTTGTTGAAGTTGGTTTGTTCCAGTCAGACTAAGGAAGTACTTCTGATGTTTGAAAGGTTGCTTCCTGCCTGTTCAAAGAACCTTATGTTAAGAACAACCATTTCTCCTGTATTTGTAGGAAGTGGCTGAGTTTTGGTCAAATAGCATAATGTGTAGGAAGCGGGTGTATGAGGAAGACTGTGGACATGTCCCCCTGCCCTGCTTGATTCAGGTAGAGCCAGGTCTGGGGTGTGCCAACAAAGCTGACCCTAATGCCCAGCTTGTCCTTTTCCCCCGCATTACAGAATTCTGCCTCCTGCAAGGGAAGCACGGGGGCTTCGAGCAGGAGAGGAGAAGTGACTCTGCCTTCCTGGACCTCCTGCCCTTACAAGAGTTTGTGTTCTGGGACATGCCAGATGCTGGGCAAGGGCTGCCTGCCTCGGATGGGCCACTGAGTGTTTTAAAACAAGGTATTGCCAGCAGGCTGGGGCATGGTGAGCTGCTGGGTAATTGAGGGCTGTACCCCAGGAGGTGATGCACCCTTCAGAAGCAGTGACTCCTTAGTGACTTCATGGAAAACATTTGAGAACAGACAGGACAGTGCCTGAATCAGTTCTAGTTCACTCGTCAGGAATCACCTTGGTCAGATCTTAGGGAACCTCAGGTCTTGGATGGCCTGTTTTAAGGAAGGGGTAGGAGGCTGAGGAGGGGAAGAGTTAGGGGCCTAACATTTTCTTTCATCTGAACCACAGGAGTCTTGTTGACTACCAAGAAGACCTAGTCAGCAGCAAGGAGAGAGAACCCAAGTTTTGCATTTGTTTCATTTATTCCAGGCTTCATTGCCAAGACAGGCAACGCTTCGTTAGCATCGCAAAATGCTCTCTTGGAGGCCCTTATCCACGTGGCATGAAGCTATGTGATGCCGAGGCATCCGGCGAGGAGGAGGGCAGTACCTGTGACTTGGCTGCAGCAATTCCTTTTGCTCCCCACAGCATTTTGTGTGTGTGTGTGTGTTTTTTTTTTTTAAAGTTTCTTGTAGGGGGTAGGGCAGGAATTAGAAGGAGTGCAGTATATAGTGGAAGAGGAGATGGGCAAGGAAAAAGAGAAACAAATAATTAAGAGCTTAGGGAAAAAGAGCTATAGGACCAGCTCAGAATATCTCTGGCTTGGAGGGTAAGAGGAGAGAGTCATCAGTGGGGCTTCAACGAGTCCCAAACCAGAATATAGATGCTTTTGTTTCTGTAGCAAAAATATCAGTGCTGACAGAATTGGCAGTAAAGGCCCAATCTTAAGGCTTTCCCATCTAATGCAGGGCTGCAGGCCCCCTCACAGTAATTGGGTGTGATTTTCAGCTGCCACTTAAGCGATGTCAATGCCACGGGTTAGAATCACATCAGCAGTGGTGCTGCAATCTTGAACTGCACTACAGGGAAGTGACAAGACAGGCTGAGCTTTCTTATAATTTCCTTACCCACCAGTCCACCCTGTAAGTTGGTCATTCCAGTCCGCCTGGCATGGAGTGGGGAGGCTGGGTAGTTTAGGCAGGAGTAGAGTGGGTGCCTGCCTCTGTGCACTTGGACCCTAGACCAGCCAGGACAGCCCTTCTCTCCAGGCTGGGGCTGGCGAGGAACGAATTGTGCTTATAGAGCAGTTTTTGTGTATGACATCAGCGTAGGGTGCATTTATGTATTGGTCTGCATCCCTGTATCTGAAAGCTTTGGTTTATCGAATCTTGTTTTTAAATTCCCACTGGGCTTAAATTACTAGAAACTTCTGACTATCTTAAAATGAAAACGGAAGATTTTAAGGGGAGAGGCTCAAGCATCCTGAAGAGGACGTTAGTAATCCAGCTGGGATTCTAACCCATTCTCCAGGACGGGTGAAGAATGGAGAAAGTGGAAAATCTGTGTTTGCCCAGTGAAAATTGTGCCGGCCCCTTGAAAAGCATACATTTAATATTAAAGGATGCAAAATCTGTAGTGTATTAGAAAGATATGAAAAAGAATGTATTTTGGAATTTGCACGATGACTCTGAAGGAGTCCTGATGTTTAGTAATTCAGCCTTGATAGTTTAATAATTCTAAATGACGTTTCCAGAAAATAATTGATTAGACTTAATGTTTAGTGAGTCGGCAGGAAAATAAAGTCTGAAACAAAACTTGGCTTCCCTCTTTTCTGTCTGTTTTTTTGGTCTCTTTCTGTCTCCCCTCCCTCTCTTCCCTTCCCTCCTTTCTTCCTTTAGTAGTTTGACTGGTTAGTGAAAAACATGCAGGGTGATATGTAACGCGTCCTTTATTTCTGAGTTCCAAGACTGTGCAGCTGGAAGTGTTCATGAAAGAACAGAGGACAATTAGCTATAAAAAGCAAGAGTTACTGGTCCTCGTTCTGAGATAAGTCACGAGACTGGGTATGTTCTGCTGCTTTCACAGCCACTCTGTTCTTGGAGAGGAATTTCCATCCGTTTGTGGAGCTGCCAGAGCAGCAACAGAGAGCTCTGAACGACGTCCTCCAGGCGGTCCTGTTTGATGAAGAATTACTCTTGGTTCTGGAGCAAGTGGTAAGACCGGAGACATCTCAGGTAGTGTCTCTGCATGGTTTTCTGGAGATACGGACAGGCTAGATCTCTTGGGATAAGGCTTTGAGCTGGGATAAAATGGTGTTTAAAATTTCCCCACCTCCTTTCAACCCTAAAGTTTCTTTTTTTTTCCTTACTCCTAGGTCCTTAGTTTTCTAACTGCAGAAAGGTAGTCGATGTGATGAACAGAAGGGTGTATTAGTTTCCTAGGACTGCTGTAACAAATGACCACAAACTCCAATTTACTCTCTTACAGTTCTGGAGGCCACAAGTTTAAAGTCAAGGTGTCATTAGGGCCATGCTTCCCCACAGGCTCTAGGAGAGAATCCTTTTTTGCCTCCTCCAGCTTCTGGTGGCTCCTGGCATTCCTTGGCTTCTGGCCACATTGCTCAAATCTCTACTCTGTCTTCACGTGGCCATCTCCTTTCCTGTCTCTTAAAGGACACCCACCATTGGATTCAGGGCCCACCCCAATCTAGGATGATCTCGAGATCCCTACCTAAATTACGTCTGCAAGGATGCCAATTAAGGTCTCATTCTGAAGCTCCAGGTGGACCTATATTTGGGGGACCACTCTCTATCTCACTACAAGGGTTGTGTGTCATGGGGCAGAGGCCTGTGTTGTGCCCAGCTTGGCCTGTGGCTTTACTAGATCTGTCTCTTTTCTCTTCCCTGCCCTCCCCATCTCTTCCCACAGTGTGAGGACATAGTCAGCAGCCTGTCACCCTCGTTGGCAGTGCTGGGGAAGCTGAAGCCTTCACAGCAGCGGGACCTCGTGGCCTTCCTGCGGCTAGTGGGATACAGTGTGCAGGGCGAGTGTCCAGGCCCAGAGGATGTGGTCCACAACCAGAAACTCCTTTCTACGGCCTACTTCTTGGTCAGTGCGCTAGCAGGTATGGAAAAAAAAAAAAAAGGGGAAGAAATGCTGTTGCCTTGAAATTACTTTGCTTACTTTGTGGACGATTTGGTACATAAGGTTCCCTCCCTTTCAAGCAGTGCAGGGATGATAAGCAGTGGAAGACTGAGGAAGTTAACAGGATTGCTGTGAAGTCACGGACTTGAGTATGAAGGAGGCCTGTCTGCTGCCAGCCTCCTCCACTCTCTTGGAGAGGGGACTTCCCTTTCCTCCCCCAGCGAGGGCTGTCTGTGGGCACACTCCCTCACCAACACAGGAAATCAATTTCCCCAGACACAGCCAGTGATTCACACTCGCTGCCTGGCAGTGCTGAGTGGCAATGGCTTTCACTTGGCTACTGCTCTCTCCCTCAGTGTTTCGTTCCTTCTGATCCTCTTGTTCCTCTTTGCAAACTTATGGCTCTACCCCAAGTGCAGCATTGTGGCCATTAGGGCAGGGAGGCTGCAGAGAGCATCCCAATGCACTAGGTTGCTGGGCCCAGCAGCTCCACAACGTCCACACGCATCCTGGCCATCCAATTATTATCGAGCAGTGGACCCCGCCCTGACACTTCTTTGCCAACTCCCATCCAGAACGCACCTTGCCAGAGGGTCTCTGGTACCAGAAGGTGGTCATCCTGTATGAGGAAGCTGGGCTTTCACTTCCTTCTCAGAAAGGCAAGACCTGGCAAGGCAGCCCAGTCTTAGTTCCCACAACTTCCCTTCAAGGTGACGTTAGTCAGGGCACTGAGCTCCTGATACATTCAGAGTTCCTCCCCAGCACCACATGGGAACAAAGGCCCAGAAATCTTCAGTTTTTAAACAATTAATCAGAGCAAATGCCTCTCCCAGCTCCATATGCCAATGAATGTACACCCTATGCCTTATTCCAAGTCATGGGTAAACATTTTGACTGGGATAGGACATAAGACAGAGCCCTGTGGAACTCCACTGGAGACCTTTTCCCAGTGTTAATTGCTGTATCAGAGAGTTTAATTACAGGCATTCTATCAGGAGCTAATCTACAGGCCAGAGTTCTCTAGCTTGCGAGAAGCCCTTTCTTCAATTACTCTGTTACTTGTTGAAATTTTTTTTTAACATCTTTATTGGAGTATAATTGCTTTGTAATGGTGTGTTAGTTTCTGCTTTATAACAAAGTGAATCAGTTATACATATGTTCCCATATCTCTTCCCTCTTGCGTCTCCCTCCCTCCCACCCTCCCTATCCCACCCCTCTAGGTGGTCACAAAGGACCGAGCTGATCTCCCTGTGCTATGCGGCTGCTTCCCACTAGCTATCTGTTTTAATCTCAATAGGCTGGACCAGTGATGTCAAATATGTAACACATGGCCAACACTGTGAATGCACCACAGTCCCCTTTTTCCTGAGCCTGGACACAGCCTCAAATTCTCTGCAGCCTTGCACACAGGCAGCCACTTGGGGTTGACACATAACATGAGACTTACCTGCTGTGTCTGAGCTGGAAGCTCAGGGATACTGAAATCTGTTAAGTGAAGCTGAAAATATCTGCAGCCTATTTCTAAACCAACGGTGCTCTCCTGCATCTCTCTGAACTGAGATCTCATTTACGTGTCAGTCACTGTGGAGGTCGGATTGGTGTAAGCTCTTTCACTAATGCTCTTGTTTATTCTCGGCCCTTCTGAGTTGACCTTTTCCTCCTACAACAGTCTTCTCTTCTCAGAATCTGGAAAAGGTGCTAGAAGAGAAAATGGCCCCCTTTTGAGGCCTGTTTCCAGCTTTCTAAATAATAACACTAGTTTTTTCTATAGCACTTTGTATTAAAAAAAATTGAGATATAATTGACACATATATACATTAATTTCAGGTGTACAACAAAATGATTAGATATTTGTATACATGTCTCATTAACTATGTATGCATCACCCTACATAGTTAAAAGCTTTCATCACAAGAAAAAGAAACTATAAGATTTACTCTTAGCAACTCTCAAATACACAGTACAGTATTATTAACTCTAGTCACCATCCTGCACACTACATACCCGTGACTTATTTTATAGCTGGAAGTCTGTACTTTTTAACCGTCTTCACCCATTTTACCCACCCACACACACACCCCTCCCAATCTGCTCTGTGAGCCTTTTTTAAACTTTTTTATTTATTTTATTTATATATATTTTTGCGGTACGCGGGCCTCTCGCTGTCACGGCCTCTCCCGTTGCAGAGCACAGGCTCCGGACGCGCAGGCTCAGCGGCCGTGGCTCACGGGCCCAGCCGCTCCGCGGCATGTGGGATCTTCCCGGACCGGGGCACGAACCCGCGTCCCCTGCATCGGCAGGCGGACCCTCAACCACTGCGCCACCAGGGAAGCCCCAGAGCCTTTTTTTATTTTAAGACTCCGCATATAAGTGAGATCATACGTTGTCTTTCTCTGTCTGACTTATATCACTTAGCGTAATGCCCTCAAGGTCCATCCATGGTGTCACAAATGGCAAGATTTCTTTTTTTTACTGATTAACAATATTCCTCTCTGTGTGTACTACATATTCTTTATCCATTCATCCATTGGTGGACACTTAGGTTGCTTCCCTATCTTAGCTTTTTTGTAAGTAATGCTGCAATGAACATGGGGGTGCATCTTTTCAAGTCAGTGTTTTCGTTTTCTTTGGATAAATACCTAGGAGTGGAATTGCTGGATCGTTTGGTAGTAAGACTTTTAAGTTTTTGAGTAGCCTTAACAAAATTCTCACCAACAGTGCACAAAGGGTTCCCTTTTTTCACATCCTTGCCAGCACTTGTTATTTCCTGTCTTTTTGATAATAGCCATTCTAACAGGTGTGAGGTCATACCTCAGTGTGGTTTTGATTTTAATTTCCCTGATGATGAAGTGATGTTGAGTACCTTTTCATGTACCTATTGGCCATCTGTGTGGCTTCTTTGGAAAACTGTCTATTCAGATGTTCTGCCCCTTTAAAAAAAAAATTTTTTTTAAATTTATTTTAAATTTATTTTTGGCCGCGTTGGGTCTTCGTTGCTGCGCGTGGGCTTTCTCTGTGGCGAGCGGGCTTCTCATTGCAGTGGTTTCTCTTGTTGTGGAGCACGGACTTCAGTAGTTGTGGCACACGGGCTCAGTAGTTGTGGCTCGCGGGCTCTGGAGCGCAGGCTCTGTAGTTGTGGCGCATGGGCTTAGCTGCTCCGTGGCATGTGGGATCTTCCTGGACCAGGGCTCGAACCTGTGTCCCCTGCACTGGCAGGCAGATTCCACTGTGCTGCCAGGGAAGCCCCTTCTGCCCATTTTTAAATTGGATTTTTCTTTGCTATTGAGTTGTATGAGTTTTTTATATGTTTTGCATATTAACCCCTTATCAGATATATGATTTGCAAATATTTCTTTGCCCATCAGTAGGCTGCCTTTTCATTTTGTTGATGATTTCCTTTGCTGTGCAGAAGATTTTTAGTTTGATGTAGTTTCACTTGTTTATTTTTGCTTTTGTTGCCTTTGCCTTTGATGTGAAATCCAAAAAAATCATTGCCAAGACTGATGTCAAGGAGCTTACCGTCTATGTTTTCTTCTAATTTTATGGTTTCAGATCTTATGTTTAAATCTTTGATCCATTTTGAGTTAGTTTTTCTGTATGGTGTAAGATAGTGGTCCAGTTTTCCCAGCACCATTTATTGAAGAGACTGTTCTTTCTCCACTGTATATTCTTGGCTCCTTTGTTGTAAATTAATTGACCATATATGCATGGGATTATTTCTGGGCTATTTTGTTCCACTGATCGACGTGTCTGTTTCTATGCCAATACAGTAATACTATTTTGATTAATGTAGCTTTATAATATAATTTGAAATCAGGGCGTGTGATATCTCCAGCTTTGTTCTTCCTTCTCAAGATGGCTTTGGCTCTTCAGGATCTTTTATAGTTTTAAACAAATTTTATAATTGTTTGTTCTGTTTCTGTGAAAAATGCCATTGGAATTCTGATAGCGGTTGCACTGAATCTCTAGCTTGGGTAGTATGAACATTGTAGCAGTATTCTCCCAATTCATGAACACGAAATATCTTTCCATTTATTTGTGTCTTCAATTTCTTTCATCAGTGTCTTATAGTTTTCAGTGTACAGGTCTTTTACCTCCACGGTTAAATTGATTTCAGGGTATTTTATTCTTTTCGATGCAGTTGTAAATCGGATTGTTTTCTTAATTTCCTTTTCTGATAGTTTATTATTAGTGTATAGAAATGCAACAGATTTTTGTATATTGATTTTGACACTGCAACTTTACTGACTTTATTCGTGCTAACAGTTTTTTGTTATTTAGGGTTTTTTCTATATATAGTATGATGTCATGTGCAAATAGGGACAGCTTTACTTCTTCCTTTCCGATTTGGATGCCTTTTGTTTCCTCTTCTTGCTTAACTGCTCTGGCCAGGACTTCCAATATACTATGTTGAATAAAAGTGGTGAGTGGGCTTCCTTGTCTCGTTTCTGACCTTAGAGGAAAAGCTTTCAGTTTTTCACCACTGAGTATGATGTTAGCTGTGGACTTGTCATATCTGACCTTTATTATGTTGAGATATGTTCCCTCTTTACCCACTTTGTTGAGAGTTATTATCATAAATGGATGATGAGTTTTGTCAAGTGCTTTTTCTGTCTATTGAGATGATCATATGATTTTTATCCTTTTGTTAATATGGTGTATCACATGGATTTGCAGATGTTTGAACTGTCCCTGCGTCTCTGGACTAAAATCCCATTTGATCATGATGTATGATCCTCTACATGTATCGTTGAATTTGGTTTGCTAATATTTTGTTGAGGATTTTTGCATCTACGTTCATCAGGGATGTTGGTCTGTAATTTTCTTGTGGTGTCCTTGTCTGATTTTGGTATCAGGGTAATGCTGGCCTCATAAAATAAGTTTGGAAGAATATGAGAAGGATTGGTTTCAATTCTTTAAATGTATGCAGAATTCACCAGTGAAGCCATCCTGGTCCTTGACTTGACTTTTGTTTGTTGGGAGAGTTTTGATTACTGATTACAATCTACTTAGAAAATCCGAAAAGGCTGATTACTACCATTTCTTCCTGATTCAGTGCTGGTGGATTGTATGCTCCTAGAAATTTATTAATTCCTTCTAGGTTGTCCAATGTTTTGGCATATAATTATTCATAGTACCCTCTTAGGATCTCTTATATTTCTGGGGCATCCGTTGTAACATCTCCACTTTCATTTCTGATTTTTTAATTTTTTTTTAAACATCTTTATTGGAATATAATTGCTTTACAATGTTGTGTTCGTTTCTGCTGTATAACAAAGTGAATCAGCTATACGTACACATATATCCCCATATCCCCTCCCTCTTGCATCTCCCTCCCACCCTCCCTATCCCACCCCTCTAGGTGGTCACAAAGCACTGAGCTGATCTTCCCGTGCGATGCAGCTGCTTCCCACTAGCTAGCTATTTTACATTCTTTTTTTTCTTGGCAAGTCTAGCTAAAGGTTTGTTAGTTTTCTTCATCTTTTCAAAGAACCAGCTATGAGTTTCATTGATTTTTTTCTTTTATCAGTCTGCATTTCATTTAATTTCCACTCTGATCTTTATGATTTCCTTCCTTCTACTAACTCTGGGTTTCATTTGTTCTGGTTTTCTGAGGTACAAAGTTAGGTTGTTTGAGATTTTTCTTGTTTCCTGAGGTAGCCATTTATTGCTGTGAGCTTTCCTCTTAGAACTGGCTTTGCTACATCCCATACCTTTTGATATGTTGTATTTCCATTTTCATTTGTCTGAAGGTATTTTTGATTTTTCTATTGATTTCTTCTTTGACATATTGTTCAGTAGCACATTGTTTAATCTCCACATATTTTGATTTTTCCAGTTTTCTTCTTGTAATTGATTTCTAGTTTTATACCATTGTGGTTGGGAAAAATGCTTCATATGATTTCAGTCTTCTTAAATTTATTAAGACTTGTTTTGTGGCCCATAAAATATGACCTATCCTGGAGAATGTTCCATGTGTGCTTGAGAAGAATGTATGCTCTTTTCCTTTTGGATGGAATGTGCTCCATATATCTGTTAAATCTGATCTAATGTGTCATTTAAGGCCACTATTTCTTATTGGTTGATCTCTCTCCATTGATGAAAGTGGAGTATTAAAGTCCCCTACTATTATTGTATTGCTATTTATTTCTCTTTTTAGGTCTACTATATTTTCTTTATATATTTAGGTGCTCCTATGTTGGGTGCATAAATATTTAAAAGTGTTACATCCTCTTGTTGGATTGACCCCTTTATCATTATGTAATGCCCTTCTTTGTCTCTTATTACAGTCTTAATTTTAAGTCTATTTACTGCAGATATAAAGAGAGCCTATATAACCCCAGCTTTCTTTTGGTTTCTATTTGCATGGCATATGTTTCCATCCCTTCATTTTCAGTCTGTGTATGTCCTTGCATCTGAAATGAGTCTCCTGTAGGCAGCATAATGGTCTTTTTTAAAAAAAAATTATCCATTCAGCTACTCTTATCTTTTGCCTGGAGAACTTAGTCCAATTACACGTAAAGTTATTATTGATAGATATGTACTTATTGCCATTTTATTAATTACTTTGTGGCTCTTTGGTAGTTCTTTGTTCCTTTCTTCTCTTGCTCTCCTCCTCTGTGATTTGATGATTTTCTCTAGTGGTATGCTTAGATTGCTTTCTCTTTACTCTTTTGTGTATCTGCTATAGGTTTTTAATTTGTGGTTACCATGAGGATTACATACCAACTTAAAATAGACGGTTATAAATACCTGTTGGTAACAACTTAAGTTTGAACGCATTCTAAGGCTCTACTTTTTTACTCTCCCCCTCCTGCCATTTTATGGTTTTGATGTCACAAATTATATCTTTTTATCTTGCATATCCCTTAACAAATTATTGTAGTTATAGTTATTTTTTTACTAATTTTGTCTTTTACTCTCATACTAGTTTTGTGATTAATCTACCCGTACAACATTATTCTGAATTTTACTATATATTTACCTTTACCAGTGAGATTTATATTTTCATATGTTTTCCTATTACTAATTAGTACTCTCATCTCAGCTTAAACAAGTTCCTTTTACATTTCTTGTAAGGCTCGTCTAGTGGTGATGAATTCCTTCAGCTTTTGCTAGTCTGGAAAATTCTCTCCCCTTTAATTCTGAATGACAACTTCGTCAGGTAGTCTTGGTTGCAAGTTTTTTTCGTTCGGTACTTTCACTATATCATACCACTCCTCAGCTGCAAAGTTTCTGCTGAAAAATCTAATCTGCTGATAGCCATGTAGGTGGGGTTCCCTTGCATGTAACAAGTTGTTTTTCTCTTGCTGCTTTTAAGATTCTCTCCTTGTCTTTAACTTCTGACATTTTATTGTGTTGTGGTGTGGGTCTCTTTGGGTTCCTCTTATTTGGAACCTCCAGTCTGGGTTTCCTGGGTCTGAGTGTCTGTTTCCTTCCCCAGGTTAGGGAAGTTTTCAGCCCCTTTCTCTCTTCTTCTGGGATCCCTATAGTGCAAGTGTTGGTCTGCTTGATGTTGTAGTATAGTTTCTTAAGCTGTGTTCACTTTTTTTTCACCTTTTTTTTTCTTTTTGCTCCTCTGATTGGGTGAGTAGCATTGCCTTGTCTTTGAGTTCAATGATCATTTCTTCTGCTTCATCTAGTCTGTGGTTGAACCCCTCTAGTGTCTCTTTTGGTTCATTTATTGTATTCTTCATCTCTGTGACTTCTATTTGGTCCTTTCCTATATTTTCTCTTTTTTTGTTGAAGTTCTCACCGTGTTCATCCATTCTTCTCCCAAGCTTATTAAGCATTTTTATGATATTTTGAACTCTTTAGCAGGCAAATACATCACTTATATGCTTTTCATTCAGGACCTTTTCTGAGCTTTTATCTTGTTCCTCTGTTTGGAACATATTTCTCTGTTTCTTCATTTTCCTTGACACTCTGTTTGTTTCCATGCAGAAGGTAAAATAGTCTCCTCTCACGTGAGGGAGTGGTCTCATGTAAGAGAGGACCTTATTCAACCTCACCCTAGCTCTTTGTTGTCTCTCAAACCTTTGTGATTGTCCAAGCAGCCAATTTTTAGCAGCTCCCAATAGTTGAGGGTTTGTCAGCACCTGTCAGTGCCCCAAAGAGGATCTCAGTCAGCACCTAGATTTAGGCTGATTAGAAGCCAGACCTTCAGGCAGCAGCTTTTAAAGTATACAAGTATATACAGACCACAGTGTAAATCCTGCTAGCCAGTAGAGCCAGGTGACCTAGAAGTGTCACTGGGTGGCAGTCACAGAAATCACAAGCCAGACGATTGTATAAGCTCCTTTCCAGGAGATACCAGCAACCTGGAATGAGGCAGACGGAGAGCACAAAGGTAGCATCCATTGGCCTCTGTTCCGAGAGCAGACCCCTAGGCGTATGTCAGACCAGAAGCTTGCCCCTCAGGCCAAGCAAATGGGCCTCTTTCACAGAAAGACTAGGGCTGCGTTTCAGTTTTGCTGTCTGACAGTACCTTGGGGGTGGTAGCTGGCCAAGAACAGTCTGATTGTTCCAGTCCCGAGGGACCCAGGAATGCAAGCCCTGCTAGCCATGAGAGCCAGACGATCAAGGGGTGTTTCCTGGGTGGCAGCCACAAAAACAAGGGCACCAGAGACGTGTCACAGCCCTTCTCTGGGAAATATTGGTGCTTTGAACTGTGGCAGAGGGAGGGTGCAAAGATGGTGTCTGATGGCCTCGGTCCCCAGAGAGTACACCCTAGGTGCGTGTTAAATTAGACGCCTACCCCCGGGCCAATGCTTTATGATAACAAATAAGCCTCTTTCATAGAGAATATGGGGTTTTTTCAAACAGCTGCTTCTATGCTGGGTCCTGGGGGTGGGTAAGTCCCCGTGCAAGCCCTTTAAGAATGATTTCTCATGGGCTTCCCTGGTGGCGCAGTGGTTGAGAGTCCGCCTGCCAATGCAGGGGACGTGGGTTCATGCCCCGGTCTGGGAGGATCCCACATGCCGCGGAGCGGCTGGGCCCGTGAGCCATGGCCGCTGAGCCTGCGCTCCGCAACTGGAGAGGCCACAACAGTGAGAAGCCCGCGTACCGCAAAAAAAAAAAAAAAAAAGATTTCTCAGTTCACTGTAGGCTCGTGGGTCTTGTGGATGTGAGCCCCACTGGTTTTCAAAGCCAGATGTTTTGGGGGGGGGGCTCGTCTGTCTGGTGGTCTTAGAAGTTAGGGTGGGGTTCAAATCCTTCACCGCAGGGAGAAGCTCGGGTTTTGAGTTCCCCCCTGATTGTGGGTCACTGCACCAGGGGTGTGGGGTTTACAGGGAGACTGTGGCTCAGCCTCTCCTACCTGCTGCCATGGGGTTTGTTTCCTTGTTCACCTGATGTATGGGAGTCGCTCAGGTAGTTTGGGGTTTCTTCAGAGGAAACTGTCCCACATGTCGCTGTAGATTCAGTTTGTCCGTGGAAGGAGGTGAGTTCAGGATCTTCCTACGGTGCCATCCTGAACCGCCCTCCTCCTGTTTGTTTAAAGCACTTCAGTCTCAGCATCTAGCCTATCTCCTGGAACACTTCCCCTACCATTTTGTGACCTTAAGCATGAACTTCCCAGGTTTCATTTGTAAAACAGTTAGAATTTGAAAGGTCAAAAGAAATCAGTTCAATTCCAGAAACGCTGAAGAAGCCTCTACTGTGTTTTAGACACTGCTAGATGCTGAGGTAGGAGAAAATCATCATCCCCACCCTCAAGGGAACTACAGTTAAGCAGTGAAATTAGGTGGTAAACGCTGTAAAGTAGAGCTGTGTCCCTAGCACCATGCTCAAGGTAGTGAATGACCACTGAGTAACATGGAAGTAAAGTATTTCCAAGAATTAGGGATGATGACAATTACATGGGACTTGGGAGTCACCTGAGAAGTGAGGAATGGAAACGTGAACGGGTGAGATGACGTGTGACAGTAGCTCAGCCAGGCCAGTCCTGCCCTTCACAGCCCTGTGGATCTTTCCACAAGGCCCCATACCTTTCCCATCTTCATCTTCCTGATTTGGGAGCCGGGCCTCCTTGAGGATCTGTTGAAAACGGTGGGGACTCTCTGGAGACAAAAGCAGATTTAAACGCAATTTAGGGGGTTCTCTGGCAGGCTCAGACCTCAGGGCTGCCCCATCCCCCTAGCAGCCTTCTGCTCTTGGGAGAAGGCCGTGTTTCATTGTGCTCTGTTGGGCCACAGCCTCAGCAACCCACTGCCATTTATGTAAATAAGGCTGCCAATTAATGCAGGAGATAGGGGGGTTCATGAGTGTTCCCTGTGCCCGATGATGGAGCAGACAATTCTTTTCTCTTTTGCCTTTTCAGTGCAAAGGTTGTATCCCAAGGGATTGGGTCCTTTTAGCAACTGCGTCTGTTCTACCTTGGGAGGTATTTAAAACTGGTTTTGACTAACACTGATCTGGATTTCCTTTACCTGGGGCTTGGCAGGACCCTTCTGGGGCAGCCCCCAGCCTTATACAGCTCTGTGCCAATGCTCTCTGCCACTGGTACCCTTGTGTTGAGCTAGCTCTGGGCCAGGGGGCCCTGCACAGTCCTGTGCTCAGGAGGTCTGCAGTGCCACCCCTTGAGTAGACCACATTACATCTTTCTCCCCCACATGATCAGTGACCTAGGTGTAGCCCTTTATAGTTTACATAGTTCTCTGACATAGGCAGAAAAAAAGAAAATCTGTAGTACGCAAATGAGGAAACGTGCTGAGAGAGGTGTACCCAAGGTTGCTCCCACATATTTAGTGGCGCTCAAACATAGCTCTTCTGTCACCAAACCCCAGGTTCTTTCTACTTTTCCATGCTGATTCACTTTTCCCTGAGTCTGTACCGTTCTTTCTGATTGGCAAATTGCATGTAAGAAATATCCTCTGGTGAACACAGAGCTGGTTACCTGGTCCCTACATCTATTTTCTAAAGGCCTTTGCTGCCGGTTTAGCCCCATTCATTCATTTATTCTACAACTACTGAGCATATCCTCTGCCCTACTGGTAGAGGATACATAAATTAGGTACAGCTCGGGGGCTGGCTCTGTTTCCATAGGTGCTTTATGATGGTGACTGATTTTTTTTTTTTTTTCCCTCCTGCAGAAATGCCAGATAACGCAGCAGTTCTGCTGGGCACTTGTTGTAAGCTCCAGATTATTCCTACACTGTGCCATCTGGTAAGAACCTCCCAGAGAGGACCTGGGGATGGGCAGGAACAGGGAAGTGATGAGGAGCTGATAAAACTCGCTAGGCTTTCTCATCCACAACAGCCCTTCAAAATAGGTTAAAACAGGTATTATTAATCTCTCTTTTTCACACCTGGCCCACATCACACACCCCCATAGGAAGACTAAGGCTCAGAGGGAAAGGAGTTATTTGAAGAACTTGCTAGCAGGGCTAGGACTCAAACCTTATATTTATACTCCGAATCTCATGATTTTTGCATTTTTTGGAGAGCATTTTGGCCAAAGCTTGGTGCAGTGTTGCAGGGAAGGGGCCTGACACCACATTATTTGCAATGGCAGTTCTGTGGCTGGACCAGTTTGATTCAGCTCTGCGTCAAATTCAACAGGGAGGTGGGTATTCAAGAGGACTGCTCTGTCTCAGGGAGACATTTCATTTTCTCCTAGGACTATCATTAGCTTCGTGCCCTCAGGAAATGCCATGGTGAGAGCAAGAGCTAGGTAATGATGAGCTTAGCCCTGAAAGTCAAGGTTAAGCTTTTCCTTTTTAAATTACAAACTGGGTCATCAATAGAAGGAACCATCAGTAGGCTGGGGCAGCTCCTCTGTTGTAGCTTCTGCAGGTGTTGCTCAGCCTAGGGCAGAGAAGCAGAGGATACCCGGCTATGTTATTTTGAGGCCCGGTTACTAAGGGCTGAGGCCAGCATGCTATGTAGACCCAAAGGACCAAAGCTCAGAGCTCTGCTCCCAGATCAGGGAAGCAGGCAGGTATTGGGGTAGACTCTGCCTAGATAGGCCCCTGCAGTTTGCTATGCATCTACTCTGGGAACTTTGAGCACTGTGGTTAGTGCCTTTGGTACTTCTTGGCGTAGCACAGACATCCAGAGACTGCAGCAGGGCTTCATTCCAAGGAGCAGTTTAGATGTCATTCACAACCGAAAGCAGATTTTACCTGTTCAGAGGAATGCCGTATTCTTGTACTTCGACCACAAAAGCTGAACTACTTGAAACTGAGCCAGCAGTGCCACTGTGGTGCGGCCAGCTGAGGGAAAAGGCTGATGGCGCAGTTTGGTTATGGAAACAGTAGGTGTCGTTATCTCATGGTCCGCAACGATAGGAACTCTGCTTTCTAGCTTAGCTCCCTTTCGCAGCAACTAAGTACTTAGCATTTCCCAAGTCAGCCCTCACCATGTGTCTACAAAGTCCTCAACTGTATTCAGGAAGTATATAAAAAAAGAAAATGCTGCCGAGACTGCATCAGCTAACTCCCTCCCTCTCCCAACCAGCTCACAGTTCGTTGTCATCTTCCCTGCGGGTCTGCTCTAGGATTTGATCTTTGGGTTGCTTCCAAGTTCTGCTCTGTTGGTATTCTGGGAGTAGCCATTTGGACGCACTCACAGCTGGTATTCTACCTTGGTGCAAAACTACCCACCCACAGAGTCATCTGTGTGCCTTTGTGGGCTGCTCAACATAAAGAAGTAATTTTTCTTTATGTGAAGACACGCAGGAAGGTCTTTAATCTCCCCTAGAGCTCATAACAACGTTTGTTAGGACTGCAAGCCTCCTGCCTCCTGAAGGAATTTGGGTATATTATGTTTCCTATAGGTATTTACTTAGAGCAGGGTACAAAAATCTCCTCGCATGCCTGTCTTGTCTTGTCTGGTGGCCAGAGTAACTCTGAGAGGCTTGCTGAAGGGCTTTTGAAAGAACAGCGTCAGATACACTAACAAACACATTTGCAAACTGGTGAAAGAGCTGGTAAGAAAGTGAGTTAGAATCATCTGGAGGGAATGTTAATTTCACACCCCCACCCTGCCCTTTGGGTGACTGTAATCTCTCTTATTCCGAGAAGTGCCTCTGGGCACTTGGGGTTGGCAGATGTTCAGAGAAGACGGCAGGATGTTGCTGGGTGCTTCTCCACCAGACCCAGGACACAGCCCACTGTGCTGCACCAGTGGAGCTCATTCTTAAATCACCGGATATGGTGCTCATGCTTAAAGAAGCAGGCCAGATCCACTCCCTAAAGCATCATCTACAATTTACAGTCTAGGCCACGTGGGTAACGGGAAACCTGTGGTTACACTGCAAACCTGTGGTTACACTGCAAGTGAGTTGCATTGGGTGAATCTACAAGGTGTTGATTTGTAAGGCTGATTTGGATAACAGATACACAAGTTCCTTTATATGCAAATAAATGAGAGCTGTCCTTCAGCCCCTGG
This sequence comes from Platanista minor, assembly GCA_004363435.1. Classification (NCBI taxonomy): domain Eukaryota; kingdom Metazoa; phylum Chordata; class Mammalia; order Artiodactyla; family Platanistidae; genus Platanista; species Platanista minor. The sequence continues at coordinate 37,946 of RJWK010009570.1, forward strand.
GGCAAGTTGCTTGTTACTTTTAGTAAGAAGGACTATCAGTGCTCAGAACATGTCTGGAATTCTTTTGGATTCCCTTCAGATTCAGTTGAAATTCACGCATACCTTATAAGGCTTCATTTTTTATTTTAAATTTTACTCTCTACATTATTAATCTGATCTGGTTCTGAGTGCCTGTTTAAAATTCACATCTACTGGCAAATTTGTAATTACTGAAGATTAAAAACAACTGTGTCAGAGGCACTGCTCAAGACCCTAAAAGCAAAGTTTCACAGGTTCTGAGCAGTTGCAATCAGAGCACTGTTTGATGTGACCTCTCTGAAGAGCTAACGTTCAACTGAGAGGGTCGATGTTCTAGGCAGGTTATAAGGTAAGCAAAACGGACCAGGTCCCTGCTCTCCTGGGCAGCTTAGGTTTTAATAAACAGAGTAAACAGGGAATGTCTGTCAGGAAGATAATTTCAGATACAGCATGCATATGAAGACAATAAAATAATGTAATAGTGGCTGGGATATGGGGGTGGCGAGTGGCTCAATGGAGAGAGGATTAGGAAAGGCCCTTCTGATGTGGCATTTCAACCGACAGCTCAGAGATGAGAAGGAAAGTTCTGTGGGGAACTCTGGAGGAAGGATGTCGCAGGTGGAAGGAAGGGCAAAGGTTCTTAAGGCAAGAAGCATCACTAAATAAACCATGGTACCTACCTTTGAGGAGTTCATGCAAACATGTAAGACATTCTAATAGGTGAATTAAAATTTAGAAAAACCTTACATACTGTGTTATATTCTGACCTTTCTAATCTACTGGAGTTAGTGGATCCAGTAGAAGATAGGGATTTGGTCAGAGGACTCCAGGCGAAGTGGAGGTCCTGGCCTGGGCCAAATATATCCTGTTACAGCTTAAGGGTTTTCCCTGCTCTATTTGGGGAATGTAAACAACTTAATTTCCGAACCACCCCCCCCCCCCCATAATTGGCTAGAAGTGCTAACATTATTATCCAGTGATGTGGATTTTCTATAACCTTTTTCGGTGGATTTGTTTACATGTGTCATTTCAGCTCCATGCTCTGTCTGATGATGGTGTGTCTGATCTTGAAGACCCAGTCTTGGCTCCACTGAAAGATACAGAAAGGTTTGGGATCGTGCAGCGTCTGTTTGCCTCAGCTGACATTAACCTGGAGAGACTGCAACCTTCTGTGAAAGCTGCCACCCGGAAGGACCCTAATGTTTTCCCACTGATTCTTTATATAAGCCTGAATGGCCTCTGTGCTTTGGGCAGAGCACAGTAACAGTGTCATATGTGGATTACAGGTACACCTTGTTTGATTGCACTTTGCAGATAGTGCACTTTTTTTTTTACTACAAATTGAAGGTCTGTGACAACCCTGAGTCGAGCAAGTCTGTCGGTGCCATTTTTACAACAGCATTTGCTCACTGTGTCTCTGTGTCACATTTTGGTAATTCTCCCAGTATTTCAGACTTTTTCATCATTATTATATTTGTCATGGTGATCTTTGATGATACTACTGCAAAAAGATTACAACTCGGCTCAGATGATGGTTAGCATATTTTTAGCAAAGTATTTTTAAATTAAGGTATATACATTATTTAGACAATGCTATTGTACACGTAATAGACTATAAGATAGTATAAACATAAGTTTTGTATGCACTGGAAAACCAACAAATTTGTGTGACTCGCTTTATTGCAGTGGTCTGCAACCAAGTCCACAGTATCTCTGAGGTCTGCCCGTACGTGTTATCAGCCAAGCCTGGGTATTTTTCAGCATCATTAAGATACTGCCTTTGGGGCTTAGATCACCACGTTAAAGGCTGATCTAGGAGATGAACTTACTTACTGAACAGTTTAATAATTGGTGACTTTTTGCATATGAATCGCCTCAAATTTAGCCACCAGGTACTCTGTGTACAGTGTCTTTTTCACAGGAGGTCCTCTTGTGCTGGTAACCCAGTGTCCGAGTTAGACCCCAGCACATAAAGAGCTGGAGGAGGGTGGAGAATTGTAAGCCAGAGTACATTCAGACCTGTTCTCTGCAGAAAAATGGGTCCATCTAGTTCCCACTTCCTGTTAAAAATAGATGAGGCTGATGCTTTGATCCAAAAATTTGTGAATGCTGTGGGGAGGAATTTCTCTTCATAGAAGGCTCCATTTTGAATGTGCTGTATGCTGTGCAGTGATTGATTGATGGAAAAATGAACTGTAAATGCCACTAGAGTAGAGTACAGAGGTTATTGTTTAGCAGGACACTGTTCCTGAGGGTCAAGCTGTATCCATTTTGACTTTGCTGTGCTTTGATGAATGTACCAATCCTATGTCTAGAGCAATGTGTGAATTTCCCATGCATTCTGGAGGTTTAATTTGTAAAATACTACATTTTGTATCAAAGGAAACGTGTGTATATTTCTCTTCTTTATTCTGCTTTCATATACTTCTCCTATTAATAGCCTGGACTGTCTCTTGAGTGCTCCTGCTGCCATTGGGGCTCTGAAGCCACTTCTGCTTTCCTACTTAGCAAGAAGTTGCTGAGACCTACTGCTAGAATTTCTTTCTTACTTTAGGAGCAGGAGGGCAAGCAGTTGTTAGAAACATTCTATGTTACTCAGTACCTGTTTTTTTACCTCAGCATCACCTACTTGTTCCCTTTCTGCACTTGAGATTTTAGAATGTTTGTTTAATAAGGAAGACATGAAGAAAATAACCCTTTCATGACCTCTATTAAAATGAGACAAAATTATGCAAATACTTAAGAAAAAAAGGACACAGAGTGGTGGCAACAACATAGAAAATAAGCAAATTGGAAAGGAACATGCAAAAGTCAAGAGAGTTGTGTTAAGGTTGTGGTACTATACATGCCTCTTGTCTGGTTTTCTGAAATAAGTGTAAAGAACATACTACAGACAGAATGTGTGATATGAATCTACTTGTGTGAAAAACAGATATACATGTATCACAAAGCATGGGAACCCTCATTTAAGAGTTCACAAGAGGGGCTTCCCTGATGGCGCAGTGGTTGAGAGTCCGATGCAGGGGACACGGGTTCATGCCCCGGTTCGGGAAGATCCCACATGCCGCAGGGCAGCTGGGCCCGTGAGCCATGGCCGCTGAGCCTCTGCTCCGCAACGGGAGAGGCCACAGCAGTGAGAGGCCTGCGTACCGCAAAAAAAAAAAAAAGAGTTCACAAGAAACAGGAAAGGATTTAGAGGTCGGGGCAAGAGGCACTGGGGGGAGTGGTTCACCCTTCTATTCCTGTTAGAATTTTGTATGTCTTAAAAACAACAGAAAACCCAAAACATCAAAAACTAAAGAAAGATAGATAGGCTTAAGACAGAAAGAAAAGATGCCATCATCTAATCTAAGCAAGTGCTGGAAGTTTGGGTTACATCAAACAGCAACTGAGGCAATCTGTCTAAGACTGGCCAGTTATCCTGCTGGACTGTGCTTTTCAGACATTAGCTATTGAAAAAGATATAGCGCAGAAGCAGCCACATTGCACAGGGAGATCAGCTCGGTGCTTTGTGACCACCTGGATGGGTGGGATAGGGAGGGTAGGAGGGAGACGCAAGAGGGAGGGGATATGGGGATATATGTATACACAGAGCTGATTCACTTTGTTATACAGCAGAAACTAACACAACATTGTAAAGCAATTACACTCCAATAAAGATGTTAAAAGAAAAAAGAAAAAGATATAGCCTTATGCTGCTACAGCAGACCCCCATTGGGATCCGGTGGGTGAGGTGGTTCTAACTAACTAGTTTCCTCACCATTAAATATTATTAATTTTAAATGTATGTTTATTTACTGCTTGAGATCCAGAACCATACTACTTTTAATAATTAGATTTGGAAACAAGTTCTAGTATCCCAGAACACTTAGAAAACAGAGAGTAAATACAGTAGTATTTCCTAGAACAGAACAACCACCTTAACTCTGATGTTTCCACAACCACTTCTGTTTCATAAATGGATACAGGAAGAAATGCTGACATGATTAGCTGGTGTGGCCAGATAATGGCCCCTAAAATGTGTTCATGACCTAATACATCCCTAGAACCTGGCAAATGAAGACTTTACAGGTGTTTTTAGGTTGTGGACCTTGAGATGGACAGATTATTCTGGATTATCTGGGTGGAGCCTTAAAAGAAAGAAGGCAGAAGGGTCAGTGAGAGAGGGATTTGGCCAAAGAAAATGCCGGAAAGATGAGGCATGAGAAGAATTCAGTGCTGTCACTGGCTCTCAAGAGAGGGCCAGTTCAAGGACGAGAGCGCACTCAGTCAGACAGCCAGCAAGGAAGTGGGGACTTCGGTTCTACAACTGCATGGAACTGGAGTCCACCAACAACATGCAAGAGCCTGGACGCAGATTCTCCTCCAGACCTGCAGGTAAGAGCCAGGGCAGGGCCTGGGAGACAACTTCACTTTAGCCTGGTGAAACCTGTGTTGGACTTCAGACCTACAGAACTGAGATGATAAGTCTGTATTTTAAGGTGCTAAGTTTGTGGTAATTTGTTACTGCAGTGATAGAAAACTGACAGGCAGTATAAGACGGAAGAATGAACCACACACAGTTGGACCCTTGAACAACAGGAGTTTGAACTGCACAGGTCCACTTATATGGGGATTTTTTTCAATAAATACTACAGTACTATACAATCTATGGATGCCCAACCATGCATATACCAAGGGATGACTTTACGTAAAACCTATTTTTTTTGGAATATAGGTGAAACACTCTTTGACATAAAGCATAACAATATTTTCTTGGATCAGTCCCCCAAGGGCCAAAGAAATAAAAGCAAACATAAGCAGATGGGTCCGAGTTAAAAGCTTTTGCACAGCAAATGAAACCATCAACAAAACAAAAAGGCAGCCTATGGAATGGGAGAAAATGTTTGCAAATGAGGCTGCCGACAAGGGGTTAATATCCAAAATATACAAACTCAGTCGCAGAAAAAAATGCAATCAAAAAATGGACAGAAGACCTGAATAGATATTTTCCCAAAGAAGACATAGGGATGGCCAACTGGCACATGAAAAGATGCTCAACACTGCTAATTATTAGAAAAATGCAAATCAAACCCACAATGAAGTACACCTCAAACTGGTCAGAATGGCTATTATCAAAAAGCCTATAATAACAAATGTTGGAGAGAATGTGGAGAAAAGGGAACCTTTGTATACTGATGGTGGGAATGTAAATCAGTGCAGCCACTACAGAAAACCCTGTGGAGGTTCCTCATAAACTAAACACTAAAACACTAAAACTAAGAACTAACGTGATCCAGCAATCCCACTATCTGGAAAAAATGAAACCACTAATTTGAAAAAGATACATGCACCCCAATGTTCACAGCATCATTAGTTACAATAGCGAAGACATGGAAGCAACCCGAGTCCCCATCAACAGATGACTGCATTAAGAAGATGTGGTGTACAGATGGAGAGATATACTATGTTCTTGGATTGGGAGAATCAATATTGTGAAAATGACTATATTACCGAAAGCAATCTACAGATTCAATGCAATCCCTATCAAATTACCAGTGGCATATTTTACAGACCTAGAACAAAAATTCTTAAAATTTGTGTGGAGACACAAAAGACCCCGAATAGCCAAAGCAGTCTTAAGGAAAAAAAACGGAGCTGGAGGAATCAGACTCCCTGACTTCAGACTATATTACAAAGCTACAGTAATCAAGACAATATGGTACTGGCACAAAAACAGAAATACAGATCAATGGAACAGGATAGAAAGCCCAGAAATAAACCCATGCTCCTATGGTCAACTAATCTATGACAAAGGAGGCAAGGATACACAATGGAGAAAAGACAGTCTGTTCAATAAGTGGTGCTGGGAAAACTGGACAGCCACATGTAAAAGAATGAAATTAGAACACTCCCTAACACCATACACAAAAATAAACTCAAAATGAATTAGAGACCTAAATGTAAGACCAGACACTGTAAAACTCTTAGAGGAAAACACAGGAAGAACACTCTTTTGACATAAATGACAGCAAGATCTCTTTTGATCCACCTCCTAGAGTAATGGAAATAAAACCAAAAATAAACAAATGGGACCTAATTAAACTTCAAAGCTTTTGCAAAGCAAAGGAAACCATAAACAAGATGGAAAGACAATCCTCAGAATGGGAGAAAATATTTGCAAATGAAGCAATGGACAAAGGATTAATCTCCAAAATATATAAACAGCTCATGCAGCTCAATATTAAAAAAACCACCCAATCCAAAAATGGGCAGAAGACCTAGATAGACATTTCTCCAAAGAAGACATACATACAGATGGCCAAGAAGCACATGAAAAGCTGCTCAACATCACTAATTATTAGAGAAATGCAAATCAAAACTACAATGAGGTAGAATGAGGTACCTCACACCAGGTAGAATGGCCATCATCAGAAAATCTACAGACGACAAATGCTGGAGAGGGTGTGGAGAAAAGGGAACCCTCTTACACTGTTGGTGGGAATGTAAATTGATACAGCCACTATGGAGAACAGTATGGAGGTTCCTTAAAAAACTAAAAATAGAATTACCATTATGACCAGCAATCCCACTACTGGGCACATACCCAGAGAAAACCGTAACTCAAAAAGACATGTGCACCCCAGTGTTCATTGCAGCACTATTTACAATAGCCAGGTCATGAAAGCCACCTAAATGCCCATCTACAGACGAATGGATAAAGAAGACATGGTAATGATGTGGTACATATATACAATGGAATATTACTTGGCCATAAAAGGAATGAAATTGGGTCACTTGTAGAGACGTGGATGGATCTAGAGACTGTCATACAGAGTGAAGTTAAGTCAGAAAAACAAATACCATATATTAACGCATATATGTGGAACCTAGAAAAATGGTCCAGATGAACCGGTTTGCAGAGACACAGATGTAGAGAACGAACGTATGGACAACAAGGAGGGAAAGTGGTGGTGGGTGGTGGTGGTGGTGTGATGAATTGGGAGGTTGGGATTGACATGTATACGCTGATGTGTATAAGAGAGATAACTAATAAGAACCTGTTGTATAAAAAAATAAAATTCAGGGCTTCCCTGGTGGCGCAGCTGTTGAGAGTCCACCTGCCGATGCAGGGGACACGGGTTCGTGCCCCGGTCCGGGAGGATCCCACATGCCGTGGAGCGGCTGGGCCCGTGAACCATGGCCGCTGAGCCTGTGCATCCGGAGCCTGTGCTCCACAATGGGAGAGGCCACAACAGTGAGAGGCCCGTGTACCGCAATAAATAAAAAAAAAA
>RJWK010009571.1:6426-45335 GCA_004363435.1 Platanista minor
AAAAAAAAAAAAAAAAAAAAAGTTTCTGAAGAACCTAGGGGTGGGACAGGAATAAAGATGCAGACCTAGAGAGTGGACTTGAGTACACAGGGAGGGGAAAGGGTAAGCTGGGACAAAGAGAGTGGCACGGACGAAGCAGCGGCATAGCACCAGGAGATTAGCTCAGTGCTTTGTGACCACCTAGAGGGGTGGGATAGGAAGGGTGGGAGGGAGATGCAAGAGGGAGGAGATATGGGGATATATGTATATGTATAGCTGATTCACTTTATTATACAGCAGAAACTAACACAACATTGTAAAGCAATTATACTCCAATAAAGATGTTAAAAAATATGTTAAAAAAACCATATAGATTGAAATGCAAAAAAAACTTCAAAGAAATTTTCGCAACACATATGATGATGGACAAAGGATTAATGTCATTAATATATAAAAATAAACTAATAAGAAAACATGCTGGTAGAAAATTGGACAGAAGGCATAAATATAAATTTAACCCTAAGAAGTAAAAATGGCCAATAAATATATGAAGAGAAGTTCTTTAGAATTTCTAGTTTTGAAATTTAAGATAGTAGCAAGGTAACATTTTAACCTATCAAACTAACAAAGTTTAAAAAACAAATAGTGAATATTGGCAAGGAGGAGGAGAAACAGTTCTTTCATGAAGGTTTTATTTAACAATAAAATGCTTTAATTTTGGGAGGAGGGGCCTTTTGCATCATATGCCCAAAGTATTAACTATTTGAAACCTATTATTTAAGTAATTTTATTTCTAGGAATTTAACCTAGTGAAAAAATTGTAATGTCAACAAAGGTTTGCAGAAGAAGGCTTATTATACTATTATTAAATAACATAAAAATTAGATCTAGGGACTTACTTGGTGGCACAGTGGTTAAGAATCTGCCTGCGAAGGAAGGGGACATGGGTTCGAGCCCTGGTCTGGGAAGATCCCACATGCCGCGGAGCAACTGAGCCCGTGCGCCACAACTACTGAGCCTGCGCTCTAGAGCCCGCGAGCCACAACTACTGAATGAAGCCCGCGCACCTAGAGCCCATGCTCCACAACAAGAGAAGCCACGGCAAGGAGAAGCCCGCGCACTGCAACGAAGACTAGACCCCGCTCACCGCAACTAGAGAAAGCCTGCACGAGGCAATGAAGACCCAACACAGCCATGAATGAATGAATGAATGAATAAATAAAATTTAAAAAATTAGATCTAATTCAAATCTCTAACAAAAATGGATTCATGAAAAACAATCCTGTCCTCCATCTATTCTGGAGCATGGACTATGGAATCCATTTGCCTGAGTTCCAACCCTGGCTCTGCCTCTTATTAGCTGGGTTACCCGGGTTAAGTTAGTTAACCTCTCTGTGCTTCTATTTCTTTATCTGTAAAATGAGAATCATAAAAGTGTCTCTATCATAGAGATGTTGTGATAACTAAATAAATTAACACATTCAAAAGCTCTTACTACAGTGCTAGCCCATAATAAATTTTATCTAATTTATTATCATTAGTAGTAATATTACCATGGATAACACTACTCCAATATATCATGTAAAGAACTGCTTACACAGCAGGATTCAAAGGTTGATACCAACTGTGGCCCCAAAGAATTACGTGTTGTTACAGTACATATAAAACTAAATACTATAATTACCTATGCTGCATGCTAACAGTGACTCTCTTTAGGTGGTGGGATTATGTGTAAAGTTTAGTTTCTTTATGCACATCTCTTTTGCCCAAATGATCTATAATAAGCCTGTGTTCCTTTTGTAATGAGAAAAGGGAGCATTATTATTTACTTAAAATAAGAAGCTATGGCCCAGGAAGGCTAGCACATTGGCCAAGGAAGTTTATCGAGTCAGTGGTGGGAAAGAGAAGGGAAAAGGCATTCACTGAGTGTCCCTGGTGTATGGGGCTATGCCAGGTGCTCAGCACACAGGCTCTATTCCAGCCCTTCTCCATAATGGCCCTCTGAGGAGGCACAGGGCTGCGAGTGTGGACCTAGTGAGAGAGAGCCCAGGTCCTCCTAGCTCTGCCCTCTCCTAGCTGTGGAACTTCAGGCCTACTAATCTAGATGAGTCTTGGAGTGTTCTCTTGTAAGTAGGGGACAGAACCATTCCTCACAGGGCTGTTGTGAGGATTCAGTGAGATAATACATAGAAAGCCCTTAGTCTACCTCATTGTGCCTGTCATGATGTTAACATCTCTGCTTAAACAAATGTTTTACACATACACTTTTACATATCAGTAAATTGATACCAAAAAATTTCAGGAATCTTATCCAAAGTCTTTTAGCTAGCAAATGGGGTCAACAATCAAGTCCATATCTTCCTGGTTCTAAAGTGCTTTCATTTTATTCCATACTTCTTTTTTGATAACGTTTCTTTTGTAAAAAGACCAGTAAACAGGGATGTAGGTAAGTCTTAACATGCTTAAATATAAAACTCCATGGAGTAAAGGATTGTTAAGGACAGGGAACACAACTACTTGCAAATGGTCTACATTCAGGGAAATTTAGCAGAAATCTTATAATTACCCAATTTTTATATTTTAGGTTGTCCCAATGGGATGCAACCTATGACAGTGTAGAGGTCAGCCTGTCTTGTCTATGTGGGACTATTTCTGCATGAATTTGTAAGTTTTCAGTGTTCCACCGTATGTCATGTACCAGATGCTTTAGTGCCAACAGAACAGCAAGACAGGAGGAATTGCAATTTTGTGTATTTTCCTACAAATACAAAATTCTAAGCTCTCAAAAAGAACAGAGATAGGGCTTCCCTGGTGGTGCAGTGGTTGAGAGTCTGCCTGCTGATGCAGGGGACACGGGTTTGTGCCCCAGTCCGGGAAGATCCCACATGCTGCAGAGTGGCTGGGCCCGTGAGCCATGGCCGCTGAGCCTGCGCGTCCGGAGCCTGTGCTCCGCAGTGGGAGAGGCCACAACAGTGAGAGGCCCGCGTACTGCAAAAAAAAAAAAAAAAAAAAAAAAAAAAAAAAGGACAGAGATACAAAGTGTGGAAGCAGGAGCTTGAGCTGTGCCTGGTCCAACCATCAGTTCCCTTAGGGCTGGTTTCCGTACCTTCAAGAGTGAGGTGGACTAAACTGGAAAGGGTCCAAGATGCTTCCTGACTCTGTTCCTAGAATTCTAAGTGGTACATTCTTTATTTGGAGACTAAGTGGTTCAATGATGATGAGCCATCAGCAGGAGTTTTTGGAAATGATTTTTCTCGTGTTAAGTGTTAAGGCAATTCATTCATTCATGCAGTAGTTCACTCAACAAATGCTTTCAGTGCACGTCTGCTGTGCGCTGAGCACAGGGGAGAGAGCAGTGAAGAAAACAAGCTTTTCTGCCCTCAAGGAGCTAACGTTCTATATCACAGTCTATTGTAGACTGATGTTACACATATGAGTAAGTACAGAATTCAAGGTCAGGTAGTGACACAGACTCTTGAAAAATAACAAGCAGGGCAAGGGGTGCGGTCACAGGGTAACAGGCAGTGCTCTCGGGGCGGGTGGTCTAGGAGGATGTCTCTAAGGTGATGATGCAGGAGCCCAGGTCTAGTGAGGTGATGGGGTGACCATGGCCCCGTCTGGGGGAGCTGTCCCAGGCAGGAGGTGTGAAGACCCTGAGGCGGAGCAGGCTGTGCGCACAAGGGCAGGTGAGGAGGCCAGTGTAGCTTGAGAGGAGTAGTGAGCACTCGGGCCCCACCACGGCGGCGCTGGGAAGAGCTTCAGCTGTCCTTCCAGGCACGGTGGGTTTGAGGCAGAAGAGTGCAGGATCAAATTTGTGTTTTTCAAGGTCATTTTGGTTGCCTTTGGGAGCCAGATCAGGAGGGGCTGGAAAACATGAGTGGAGGTCCCAGGCCAATGAAGAAGCTACTGCCGGCGTCTGGACCGAGGGTGAGAGCAGCTTCAGTGGAGCCAGGTCGAAGTGAGGAGGACCCAGGGAGGGGGTGGATTGGGGACATGTGAGGGGAAGGTGTCAAGGCTCGCTGAAGGTTTGATGGTGGGGTGCGACACAAAGAAGGGGCTCGAAGGCTGGCTTCAGGACTTCTGGCCTGAGCAATTCGGTGAATAAAGGCTGTCTGCTGAGATGCAGGACTAGTGTGCTTGGTGGGGGGGCAGAAAGGAGGGCTGTTTGAGGGGTAAAAGCAGCAGTTCGGTTTTGGCCGTATCAAGTTTGAGACGCCCTCTCGACATCTGGGAGACAGTGGGTAAGGCTGAAGTTCGGGGAGAGGTCAGGGTTGCAGAGCCAGGCCGCAGGTGTGCGTGTGCATGTGTGTGGTGTGCACATGTGCGGGGTGTGTGTGTGTGTGTGTGTGTGTGCGGTGTGCATGCACATGTGGTGCCACAGGACTAATCTCCAGTATCAGTAACACACTGAACCTTCTGCTTCCGGGTGTGATTACAGACGTTTAACTTCAGATGCGGTACAGGCTGCAGGATGTGAGGAAGCTGTTTCTTTCCTTGTGAAACAGCGAGGAGGCATTTGTCCTCTGAGAGTCACGGTGAACGAGTGGGAGGCAAACACATCCTATTTAAGGCACACCCTGGTACCCTGAGTGAATTACCTAGGTGTAACCCCATCAGTCCAAGATAAATCAAAAGGATGGAAAGACAGGGGCATTTCTGGATGATTCAGAACATGTTTTAGGGCCATGACAAGTTTGGCTTTATATTATGTTTCTTTATATAGAAAGTACAAGAATGGCTTTGAGAAGCAGCAGTTTTGCACACATCTGAGGAAGACGTTTAAAATTTTCACCTAGTGCCTATTTTCATACACACCAAACAGCAAACCTGCAGTCACTTTCAACTCAGCAGAGCCCCACACCAGTATTTGACTACACGGCTAAAAAAAGATTTGGATTCCCACCAGCGAATGCTCACAACTTCCACTGGAAATCCCCTAACATCCTACGATGAAATCTAATGCTTAGATGTCTTGTTCAGTGCGCTGACCTGAGTGCTTATTCACCAAGAGTGAAACAGTGATTTCATGACAGGTATAACTTTACAGAGTAAAAAAAAAATATCTAGCTTTCGATACTACTTTTTGGTACTTACTCCAAGCAGTTACTTGACAGTGATTCTTTGAATCTTGGAGGGCAGTTGTGTTTACTAGTATTGGGATAGGTACTTTCTCTTTGAGAAACTTGATACTTATTTTCAGATGACATGCAGGTTTTGATTAATCATCGCCTACTACTAAAAGCTTTTGAAAGGATATCTTCCGAAGTTCTTTGAATAGACTGGGCTATTTGCATTTTGCAGGTGGAGACACCTTTTCAGCTAAAATGTCAGTAACCAAAGGACACCTGTGGGTGGGAATTGACTCTGTCATTTGGGGATTTTGAGAATTACCTGGTACAACTGGTTCTCAGTCTTTTTCAAGACACAATTTCTTATTTTTAGAAATAAGAAATAGATACAGTTTAGGCTTCTGGATAATCCTTAGGGATAAACCCTGGGGTGTGAAAATGGACTTTCCCTTCTGTGAAGAATGAAAAGATAGTGCTTTAAAAGAGTGAATTTGAGTAAATACAAGCCACAAATGAATACCTGACACTCATTATAATTTTGAAATTCCTACTTGTTGCCATGTGCAGATCTATTATATCCTTCTATCTATACTTTTTTGGGGATTATTAATCAAACAGATCACGATTAATTACACACCTAAGTTCCACCTTTAATGATCATATCCGTGGCAAAATTCGTCTTCATTGGCACTAGATAAAGGGCAGTTTTTAGAGCTTTCTAATTTCAATTTTGCTTTTATGTGTTGCTGTTGTCAAACTCTACAAAGTATATTGCTGTTCTTATCTGTGCTTAAAAGGAAAGAAACAGAGTCCCAGAGAGGCTTGTACAAGATGATAGAATAAGTTACTTCCAGAGACAGCATTAGAACTCACGGGAACCAACAATGAGCCTGCAGCTCAGACTGTGGGATGTCTCACGACAAATCCTAAAGCCATGATGACAGATCCCACTCTGGGCTCACTTTCTTTTCATTATCAATCCCTTTCCTACTGTCACAAGATTTTTGAATAAGACACGCTCTGTTTAGAGGAGCACAAAACCAAGGTTTATTGGAAGCATGTGGTGATACAACCTGGGGATGCTTTGCAAAGAGCTGGAGACTGCCCCTCAGGGCAGCCCCATCGGGGCAGGGTATGTCCCCACAAACCAAGTGTGGAGAGGCAGCAAGAAAGCATAATGCAAAACAGTTTCAGTTTTAACATTATGATCAGTAAATATTCCAGAGAACCACAGAAACTTGATAAGAGATGGATTCTGAAGTCACACGATGGCAAACGTCCTGAGGATTAGCTACACTACTTTGATCTCCACATTCCAAATACAGATTTGGAGTCTGTGGTAGGAGCTAAAATCAAATATTTAAAACATTTTGCAAAAGGCAGAAGTAAAAACATTGAGAAAAAAGTGGCAGAAGAGCGTCCTGTAAAGGAGCCCGCAATTGCCAGCATGCAAGTAAGTGCTGACACTTTATCTATCAAGATCATCACATTCACATGACCAAATTAAAGTAGGGAACTGAAGCAATTAGATTAAAAAAATTCAGGCAAAAATTATTCTGAAAACTCCTGATAACTGAGGTAAAGGTGTTACTTTTTATCTTCCATTGCTTGGATAATTGCCACATTTTTCTTCATTTCCTCATATTGTGTTTACCTTGTGTATGTAGAGAGTGCAATGCAGGGGTGAGGTTCTGCAGGTGAATGCCTACTAGCTTGCCATTTTTTGGAATTTTTTTTCACTCAATACACATTTATTGTGGCCAGAAATTGCTAGGACCTGGGCTTTTAAGAGTAAAGGGCATGGACAGGGCATGGATGGGTGGACGAGACTGATACCCACACAGAGGTGAAAGGATGGCTAGCAAGATGGACTGAAGGGAGTGACCACGACCAGGGTGATACCTGTTCAGATGGCAGAATTGAGGAGCAGGGCAGGCCCAGGTAACCTGGTTAAGGGTCAAGGAAGACCCTCTGGGAGAAACGTGGGTTAAGCCATAGTGAACAGCCAGTCAAAAACAAAGCTACAAAACCCCTCTGTACATACTTTAGGGACCATAACACAACCATTTCTGAAATGACCACATCTAAAGAGCTCTAGACTCAGAAAGTACCTTGGGTGGTTCCTTCCCCCACTCCTCTTTTAAATAAAATTTATTCTTATTTAAGACACATGGACTCTTAAATTCAAGGAATTTAGTACCGAGGGAGATAATTTAAGAAAAAACAATCAGAGACATACCAAGAGGTCTTACTGAGTTGATAATTCTTTTCTGATCGTATTTCTTGATTCTAGGATTGTTCACTTCGTTCCTACTTATTATCTTTACGCGAACATTTTATTCTTAAAAAAGTCCTTCCAATTTTTTTTTTTACAAATAAAAGTAATGTGAATACATACTCTTATTTTTCTCTTTTCTTACACAAAAAGTAGCACACTATATATGTAGTATTGCAGCATCCTTTTTCTTTTATTTAATACATCTTGGATCCTTCTGTATCTAACCAAATGGTCGTCTTCACAGTTTATTCAGCTGTATTTACTGCTTACTACAAATTGATGCAACTATCAGGAAGGAGAGTAAATGCTGTGTAATTTCGGTAGTAGTGACACTTTTCCATAAGGGTGACACCACTTTGCACTCCTGTTTCCTCACAGTCTCACTAAAAAAGTAAGTGATCAGACTTTGGAACTTGCCCATCTGACAGGTGAGAAAATGCTGCCTTTTGTGTATCTTTCTTATGAGTGAGACTGAGTGTGTTTAAGAGATGCATGTGTATTTCTTTTGCTGTGAACTGCCTGTTCATGTTCATTTCCTATCTTTTATTTTCTACTGGGTTGTTGGATTTTTCTTCTAGATTTCTAGAGCTCCTTATAGTTTAAGATGGTTAACTTTTTGTCTCTGAGAGATGTTGTACATATTTTCCTACATTTGTCTTTCTGCTTGTTGTTTTGTTTTATCATGTGGTATTCTTTGACTTTATACAACCTAATCATATATTTAAAAAATCTTATGTAGCCTAAATTTATCAATATTTTCTTCTATGGTTTCTGTATTTTTTGTTATAGTTAAAAAGGCCTTCCTGGTTCCAAGGTTACAAGAGAATTTACTCATTTCTGCCATCCAGTATTTATGGGTTTTATTTAATTTAAATCTTTGATTTGTAGTTTATCTTGAAATATGGTAAGATAGACATGGATCCAACCTGATCTTCTCCCAAATGAGTAATTCGTTGTTCTAACATTGCTTAAAACCAGAGTGACGATGGAGTTGAAATTCATGAACTTGTGGGGTTGTTACTAACTTCTGAGAAAATGACTTTTCTTGTTGATTATGATGGAAGATTCATTGGAAGATATTGAGGGGGGTTTTGAAGATTTTAAGAATAGGGGGATTTTTAGAGCTACCATAAGATCCTGAAATCTCACTCCTGGGCAAATATCTGGAGAAAACTCTAATTCAAAAAGATACATGTACCCCAGTGTTCACTGCAGCACTGTTTACAATAGCCAAGACATGGAAGCAACCTATGTGTCTATCAACAGATGAATGGATAAAGAAGATGTGGGACATATATACAGTGGAATATTACTCAGCCATAAAAAAGAATAAAATAATGCCATTTGCAATGACATGGATGGACCTAGAGATTATCATATGAAGTGAAGTAAGTCAGACAAAGACAAAAATCATATGATACTACTTACACGTGGAATCTGAAAAAATGATATAAAACAGAAATGGACTTATTTATAAAACAGAAATAGACTCACAGTCATAGAAAACAAAACTTATGGTTACCAAAGGGGAAAGGGAGGAGGGATAAATTAGGAATTTGGGATTAACATATACACACCGACAAAGTGAGAGAGTGGCATGGACATATATACACTACCAAACGTAAAATAGATAGCAGGTGGGAAGCAGCTGCATAGCACAGGGAGGTCAGCTCGGTGTTTTGTGACCACCTAGATGGGTGGGATAGGGAGGGTGGGAGGCAGGGAGACACAAGAGGGAGGAGATATGGTAACATGTGTATATGTATAACTGATTCACTTTGTTATAAAGCAGAAACTAACACACCATTGTAAAGCAATTATACTCCAATAAAGATGTAAAAAGAAAACCATATACACACCAGTATAAATAAACAACAAGAACCTACTGTATAGCATAGGGAACTATATTCAATATCTCATAATAACCTATAATGGAAAAGAATCTGAAAAATTACATATATATATATGTAAATTGAATATATATAAATTGAATCACTTTGCTGTACATGTGAAACACAACATTGTAAATTAAATATACTTCAATAAAAAATGGTTAAAAAAGAAGAAGAGGGGCGATATTTGAAAGGTGGGGGATTAGGGAGAACAAATGACCTTTTTTTAGAGCACATCAGACTATGATTATTGGGTCCAACTTGCTATAAAGCACCACTGGGGCTTGCTGACAATTTTAAACATTGTATTCTATGGGAGTTGACCTTTGAGACTCTGATGTGATTATATGTATCCTTTAGCAGGTAGGTATAATTAGTATTGGTCTCAGTAAAGTTTGCTTGAATAAGTACTTCCTACAAAGTAAAGTTAGATTTAAGTAATGGTCCTTCAGGAAGCTGTGGTATTGGCTTTTTACATTAGTCTCTCAACACTTCATCTATGTAAACATCAAGTTTACATTCATTTACCAGAGCATGAAGAACTGCTCCTTAATGGGCTATTATTTTCATTTGTTTCTTGACCCAAGTAGTTAAATAAGAATTTCAGAAACTTCTGCTTATTAAAATAATTTTCATAGAAAAACGGAGAAGCAGAAACACACATTTTCTATGAAAGTAATAAATGTCACTGAAGTCAATATGGATGTAATTTACTGCCATGAAGTATTTTAGGCATGTCTATATTTTAAAAGGAATAGTCAAACTCTGGGAACAGTTTGGCAGCTTCCGATAAAGTTAAACAAACATCATATGACCCAGTAACCCCACTTCTGGGTATTTACCCTAAAGAAATAAAAACTTAGGTTCATACAAAATCTCTACATAAATGTTCATAGCAACTTGATTTATAACAGAAACCACCCAAATGATCTTTAACAGGTAAATGGATAAACAAGCTGTATAATCCATATATGGAATACTAGTCAGAAATAAAAAGGACTGAACTACTTTTATATGTAATGACTTGGCTAGATCTCAAGAGCATTATGCTGAGTGAAAAAAACTGGACAATTTCAAAAGATTGAATTTATGACTATATGATTGCATTTCCATAACACTCTAAAAATGACAAAATTACAGTGATGGTGAACATATTAATGATCCCCAGGAGTCAGGATTGGGACTGGGAGTGACACTAAAGGGACGGCACCCCAAGTTTCTTTACGGGGATGTGAAGGTTCTGTGTATCTTGATGGTGGTGATGGTTAAATTAGCCTGTACATGTGATAAAATTTCATTGACTGCAAGCAAAATTTGGTGAAATCTGAATAAGGTTTGCAATTTAGTTAGTAACACAGACAATCGACTTCCCGGTTTTGATAAGTGCACTAAACTCACGTGAGATGTTATCATTGGGTGAAGGATACTTGGGTACAAGGCAACCCTCTCTATTCTTTTATTTTTTTAATTTTTAATTTAACTTATTTTTTTATAAGGTTCTTATTAGTCATCCATTTTATGCACATCAGTGTATAGATGTCAATCCCAATCACACAGTTCATCACCACACCACCACCACCACCACCACCACCCCGCAGCTTTCCCCCCTTGGTGTCCATACGTTTGTTCTCTACATCTGTGTCTCAACTTCTGCCCTGCAAACCGGTTCATCTGTACCATTTTTCTAGGTTCCACATATATGCGTTAATATACGATATTTGTTTTTCTCTTTCTGACTTACTTCACTCTGTTTGACAGACTCTAGATCCATCCACGTCTCAACAAACGACCCAATTTCGTTCCTTTTTATGGCTTAGTAATATTCCATTGTATATATGTCCCACATCTTCTTTATCCATTTGTCTGTCGATGGGCATTTAGGTTGCTACCATGACCTGGCTATTGTAAATAGTGCTGCAATGAACATTGGGGTGCATGTGTCTTTCTGAATTATGGTTTTCTCTGGGTATATGCCCAGTAGTGGGATTGCTGGATCATATGGTAATTCTACTTTTAGTTTTTTAAGGAACCTCCATACTGTTCTCCATAGTGGCTGTATCAATCTACATTCCCACCAGCAGTGCAAGAGGGTTCCCTTTTCTCCACACCCTCTCCAGCATTTGTTGTTGGTAGATTTTCTGATGATGCCCATTCTAATTGGTGTGAGGAGACACCTCATTGTAGTTTTGATTTGCATTTCTCTAATAATTAATGATGTTGAGCAGCTTTTCATGTGCTTCTTGGCCATCTGTATGTCTTCTTTGGAGAAATGTCTATTTAGGTCTTCTGCCCATTTTTTGATTGGGTTGTTTGTTTTTTTAATATTGAGCTGCATGAGCTGTTTATATATTTTGGAGATTAATCCTTTGTCCATTGATTGGTTTGCAAATATTTTCTCTCATTCTGAGGGTTGTCTTTTCGTCTGCTTTATGGTTTCCTTTGCTGTGCAAAAGCTTTTAAGTTTCATTAGGTCCCATTTTTGTTTTTATTTCTATTACTCTAGGAGGTAGATCAAAAAAGATTTTGCTGTGATTTATGTCAAAGAGTGTTCTTCTTATGTTTTCCTCTAAGAGTTTTATAGTGTCCAGTCTTATATTTAGGTTTCTAATCCATTTTGAGTTTATTTTTCTGTATGGTGTTAGGGAGTGTTAAATTTCATTCTTTTACATGTAGCTGTCCAGTTTTCCCAACACCACTTATTGAAGAGACTGTCTTTTCTCCATTGTATATCCTTGCCTCCTCTGTCACAGATTAGTTGACCATAGGTGCGTCGGTTAATCTCTGGGCTTTCTATGTTGTTCCATTGATTTATGTTTCTGCTTTTGTGCCAGTACCATGTTGTCTTGATTACTGTAGCTTTGTAGTAAAGTCTGAAGTCAAGGAGTCTGATTCCTCCAGCTCTGTTTTTCCGCCTCAAGACTGCTTTGGCTATTCGCATCTTTTGTGTCTCCATACAAATTTTAAGATTTTTTTGTTCTAGTTCTGTAAAAAATGCCATTGGTAATTTGATAGGGATTGCATTGAATCTGTAGATTGCTTTGGGTAGTACCATCATTTTCACAATATTGATTCTTCCAATCCAAGAGCATGGTATATCTCCATCTGTTGGTATCATCTTTACTTTCTTTCATCAGTGTCTTATACTTTTCTGCATACAGGTCTTTTGTCTCCCTAGGCAGGCTTATTCCTAGGTATTTTATTCTTTTTGTTGCAATGGTAAATGGGAATGTTTCTTTAATTTCTCTTTGAGATTTTTCATCATTAGTGTATAAGATTGCAAGAGATTTCTGTATTTTAATTCTGTATCCTGCAACGTTACCAAATTCATTGATTAGCTCTAGTAGTTTTCTGGTGGCATCTTTATGATTATCTATGTATAGTATCATGTCATCTGCAAACAGTGACAGTTTTACTTCTTCTTTTCCGATTTGGATTGCTTTTACTTCTTTTTCTTCTCTGATTGCCATGGCTAGGACTTCCAAAACTATGTTGAATAATAGTGGTGACAGTGGACATCCTTGTCTTGTTCCTGATCTTAGAGGAAATGCTTTCAGTTTTTCATCATTGACAGTGATGTTTGCTGTGGGTTTGTCATATATGGCCTTTATTATGTTGAGGTAGCTTCCCTCTATTCCCACTTTCTGGAGGGTTTTTATCATAAATGGGTGTTGAATTTTGTCAAATGCTTTTTCTGCATCTACTGAGATGACCATATGGTTATTCTCCTTCATTTTGTTAATATGGTGTATCACATTGATTGATTTGCATATATTGAAGAATCCTTGCATCCCTGGGATAAATCCCACTTGATCATGGTGTATGATCCTTTTAATGTGTTGTTGGATCCTGTTTGCTAGTATTTTGGTGAGGATTTTTGCATCTATGTTCATCAGTGATATTGGTCTGTAATTTTCTTTCTTTGTAGTATCTTTGTCTGGTTTTGGTATCAGGGTGATGGTGGCCTCATTGAATGAGTTTGGGAGTGTTCCTTCCTCTGCAATTTTTTGGAAGAGTTTGAGGATGGGTGTTAGCTCTTCTCTAAATGTTTGAAAGAATTCACCTGTGAAGCCAACTGGTCCTGGACTTTTGTTTGTTGGAAGATATTTAATCACAGTGTCAATTTCATTACTTGTGATTGGTCTGTTCATATTTTCTATTTCTTTCTAGTTCAGTCTTGGAAGGTTATACCTTTCTAAGAATTTGTCCATCTCTTCCAGGTTGTCCATTTTATTGGCATAGAGTTGCTTGTAGTAGTCTCTTAGGATACTTTGTATATCTGCAGTACGTGTTGTAACTTCTCCTTTTTCATTTCTAATTTTATTGATTTGAGTCCTCTCCCTCTTTTTCTTGATAAGTCTGGCTATTGGTTTATCACTTTTGTTTATCCTCTCAAAGAACCAGCTTTTAGTTTTATTGATCTTTGCTACTGTTTTCTTTGTTTCTATTTCATTTATTTCTGTCCTCATCTTTATGATTTCTTTCCTTCTACTAACTTTGGGTTTTGTGTGCTCTTCTCTTTCTAGTTCCTTTAGGTGTAAAGTTAGATTGTTTATTTGAGATTTTCCTTGTTTCTTGAGGTAGGTTTGTATAGCTATAAACTTCCCTCTTAGAACTTCTTTTGCTGCATCCCATAGGTTTTGGATTGTCCTGTTTTCATTGTCATTTGTCTCTAGGTGTTTTTTGATTTCGTCTTTGATTTCTTCAGTGATCTCTTGATTATTTAGTAACGTACTGTTTAGCCTCCATGTGTTTGTGTTTTTTACGTTTTTTTTCCCTGTAATTCATTTCTAATCTCCTAGTGTTGTGGTCAGAAAAGATGCTTGATATGATTTCAATTTTCTTAAATTTACTGAGGCTTGATTTGTGACTCAAGATGTGATCTATCCTGGAGAATGTTCCATGTACACTTGAGAAGAAAGTGTAATCTGCTGTTTTTGGATGGAATGTCCTATAAACATCAATTAAATCTATCTGGTCTACTGTGTCATTTAAAGCTTCTGTTTCCTTATTTATTTTCATTTTGGATGATCTGTCCATTGGTGTAAGTGAGGTGTTAAAGTCCCGCACTACTATTGTGTTACTGTCGTTATCCTCTTTTATAGCTGTTAGCACTTGCCTTATGTACTGAGGTGCTCCTATGTTGGGTGCATATATATTTATAATTGTCATATCTTCTTCTTGGATTGATCCCTTGATCATTATGTAGTGTCCTTCCTTGTCTCTTGTAACATTCTTTATTTTAAAGTCTATTTTATCTGGTATGAGCATTGCTACTCCAGCTTTCTTCTGGTTTCCATTTGCATGGAATATCTTTTTTCATCCCCTCACTTTCAGTTTGTGTGTGTCGCTAGGTCTGAAGTGGGTCTCTTGTAGACAGCATGTATATGGGTCTTGTTTTTGTATCCATTCAGCAAGCCTGTGTCTTTTGGTTGGAGCATTTAATCCATTCACGTTTAAGGTAATTATCGATATGTGTGTACCTATTACCATTTTCTTAATTGTCTTGGGTGTTTTTTTGTAGGTCCTTTTCTTCTCTTGTGTTTCCCACTTAAGAGATGTTCCTTTAGCATTTGTTGTAGAGCTGGTCTGGTGGTGCTGAATTCTCTTAGCTTTTGCTTGTCTGTGAACCTTTTGATTTCTCCATCGAATCTTAATGAGATCCTTGCCGGGTAGAGTAAACTTGGTTGTAGGTACTTCCCTTTCATCACTTTAAGTATATCATGCCACTCCTTTCTGGCTTGTAGAGTTTCTGCTGAGAAATCAGCTGTTAACCTTATGGGAGTTCCCTTGTATGTTATTTGTCATTCTTCCCTTGCTACTTTCAATAATTTTTCTTTGTCTTTAATTTTTGCCAATTTGATTACTATGTGTCTCGGCATGTTTCTCCTTGGGTTTATCCTGTATGGGACTCTCTGTGCTTCCTGGACTTGGGTGGCTATTTCCTTTCCCATGTTAGGGAAGTTTTTGCCTATCACCTCTTCAAATATTTTCTCTGGTCCCTTCTCTCTCTCTTCTCCTTCTGGGACCCCTATAATGCAAATGTTGTTGTGTTTAATGTTGTCCCAGAGGTCTCTTCAGCTGTCTTCATTTCTTTTCATTCTTTTTTCTTTATTCTGTTTTGCAGCAGTGAATTCCACCATTCTGTCTTCCAGGTCATTTATCCGTTCTTCTGCCTCAGCTATTCTGCTGTTGATTCCTTCTAGTGTAGTTTTCATTTCAGTTATTGTATTGTTCATCTCTGTTTGTTTGTTCTTTAAGTCTTCTAGGTCTTTGTTAAACATTTCTTGCATCTTCTCGATCTTTTCCTCCATTCTTTTTCCGAGGTCCTGGATCATCTTCAGTATCATTATTCTGAATTCTTTTTGTGGGAGGCTGCCTATCTCCACTTCATTTAGTTGTTTTTCTGGGGTTTTATCTTGTTCCTTCATCTGGTACATAGCCCTCTGCCTTTTCATCTTGTCTATCTTTCTGTGAATGTGCCTCTCTATTCTTTTTGCAACTTTTAAGTAACTGTAAACTTACTTCAAAATAAAAAGTTGTAACGAAGGGCCAGATCTTAGGAAGATGACTGCTGGGAAAAGGAACGAACATCTATTTTCTCTCAGACTTCACATTAGCCAGTGTCTCTTGTGGGGTGGGGAAGATCTTGGGATGGGACTCAGACTGTCACATGGTTTATTGATTTGCTCCTGTGGTGCCATACGTGAGTGATGCAAGGAGATGACACGGTGTCACAGAAAGATGTTGGGACTTGACGTGAACACATCTCTCTTTTTTGTTGACTCTTTTGCTTATGCAGTGTGACCCTCGATAAGGCCCTTAATCTAAGTCTCAGTTTTTCAATATATAACATGGGAATCCTCAACTTTTTCAGTTTCAATAAGATTGCTATGGGGGTTACATGGGATAGTCTGTAAATATGATTTATACTTTAAATCATGAAATTTTATTCCTGTTCGTGTAACACCAAGTGCCCAAATCCTAACCTCCTTTTATATTCAGCATCAAAGGAAGATTTCTTATCTAAATACAGCCCTAAACTGTCGTCCATACGTGTGCAGTAAAGAAGCCATAGATGGTCCAGCAAGTTCACAGCCACTGCAGATTAGTGGAAAAGTAATCAAAATTCAAAAATGAAGCAAAGGCTCACTCATTTCTTGTTTCAAGGAAGTCTGTGAGTTGAGCATGTAATTCAATCTGGTTCTTTCTTTTTACCCAGAAGGAGTGCAGACGGGAACTATGCACTCTTTTTTCCTCTTTTCCTTCTTATTGTTATTTTTTAAAAATCAGGGAGTTTTATTTCTGAAAAAACGGTGCTTCTGCAGCATTTTCCAGTGGAACATTTACTTATATTTCAAAGTGAGAAAAATCAAGCAGTCCTTTGCCAGGTGCGGCCCGTGGAATCAGGATAATCTCTCATGGCAACGGACACCACCTAGAACACGCTGACAAGAAAGTTGCTAATCTATGTCACATGGTCTCCCACCAACCTGTTAATAAATTCCTTTTTCCTGTTCCCTCGTTATTCTTGCCTGTGGAGATTAAATGGACTATACGGTAATTAAATTTGACTCTCAAGAGGTAGTGCTTTAGAGCCGTGAGCCACAGGAGGCTGGCTTTCTGCTCCAGCTCCACTGCTGACTTGGGGGCTGAGCATGGAGCACCTGCCCTGTGCCAGGCCTCAATTTTTCTGTCTACAGAGTGAGAGAAGCAACATCTCAGAGGGACATGGTGCTGCTTTACAAGCTCTATGTTCTCACTGAGCTCCAAATTCCATTACAGAAAGGTATTCTTTGATGAATTAAAGATGCATTTATACTGTTGTTGAGATTCTTAGCAGGAATGAAAGAAGCTTTAAGATCTAATTTTAAAAGACTCCCACTGCACAGCACATTATCCAGCTCTCAAATGCTGCACACAGCTGTGCATGGAGCACTCTGTGGTATTTATTAAAAATAAGACACAAACCCTGCAAAGGGGTGACGGGAATATCTCCACAGTGCGTACAGGCGCTGAACTGCTCGACTTCCACGGAGGCTATGGGGGCTCCTACTGGCAAATTCCAAGCACCACTCGGAAGAATGACCCCAGAGAGACAGCTTAATGCTTCCTACTGATCGCGAGTCTTCAGAAAACATCTCAAGGCAGAAGGGGACAACTTCTCAAAGGAAGTAAATAACCTTTAATGAAACAAATCTGTGTCGCAGCCATACCTAAGTATATACTGCAGAGTCCTTTGTTAAGAGGCCCTTGGGAATTGCTTCCTGGTGATAGTTTCCAAGGGGAATGGAGGAGCTCTCATCACCTTCTCCTAATTCCTGCTGCTCACGGGAAATAACTTGTTTCTTTTCAGTTTGGACATTTCATGTTTCTAAGGGTAGATATATAGATGAGTGGAAAAGTCTGAGGGACAGGTTTATATTTTTCTGGATGGGTAATGACTTTTATATTCCGATATGAAGTTCAGAAAGGTATAGACAGATGACCAAGAGACCCAGAGCCTTATGTAGCCATACTTTTTATTGCCTGATCAAAAATTTTTTTAACCCAAATATTTAGCATTAGGCCCACCAGCAATCTATTGGACCTTGGTTTGGTTGCCCATCCTAGATGCTGCCTTGTCTCAGGCAACTATATGCCCTCACGCAGTCCCCACGGCCCCCAGGGGTGGCTGTCCGTCTATCACCTCCCACTTCTCACTGAGCTCCAGCCGCAATGGCCATATGTCTCTTCCTGGTACCAGCCAAGCTCACTGGGTCTCAAGAACCTTTGCAATGCCTGCTCCCTGGTCTGGAGAGATCTGTGCCCACATCTTCTTCTCATTGTGGCTTCTCTAATACGCAGGTTGACTTGAGTGTCCCACTCCTTAGAAAGACCCCCTTGGGCCACCTGATCTAAAGAAGCCCCCAATCTCTCTGTTTATATCCTTCATAACACTATCTCTAGTTGACATTATCTTGTTTCTAAAAAAAATGTTTTCATATTATTTTTCTCTGTCCACTGGAATATTAGCTTGACAGGAAGGAGGACACTGCCCCTTTAGAGCCACACAGCATCCCTGGCATCTAGAACTGCACTTGGACATGGTGGACACTGTGTAGACGTTTGCTGGGTGACTGAGCTCAGAATGCAGGGGATCTTTCACTCCTCTGCTCAGTCGGTCAAGATGTTCTACACCTTTCTGTCCATACTGCTTCTACCTCCATCACCTTTGCTCTGGAGCAACATAATTAGTGTCCCTCCTTCTCCACGGGCATGGGAGACCATACTCTGACAGGCAGGGATCATGTTTTATCCATCTTTGGGTCCTTTGCAACTAAGGTCATGTTTGGCACATAATAAGTGCTCTGTCTGTGAATGAATTTTCTCACATAACATTTGAAAGTACAGAATATTAGTACAATATATCATAGTACACCACTGAAGTTTATAGAAGGAGTGGGAAATAATCTTTAGCTATCCATTTCCTCTAAGCGTATTCTCTATATGGTCAAGTCTTACCAGCTGATCAAACTATATTATAAGTTCAAATTTGTGCACCAGGTCAACAGTGACCTAAACAGGTCTCCAAGGGTCTACTAATGTGAACAAACATGTGAAGGCATTTCTGGGAGTGATATCACTTATCCGGAGATTCCTCCAATTAGGAAATACCCAAGGACCTCATGATAACATTGTTCAAAAGGGTATGCAGTCCTATATGAGGCAAGTAAGTCTACTTTAGGGCTTAATTTCTTCTTTAGGTTGGAGAGCAGCACAGGTAACCTGATCTAGTTGAGATAATAAGGCTAATATTTAAGGCTGATACTGCAATTAATGACATTTTGTGAAGTCTGGCTTCTCATTCAAAGATTTCCAATTAGAAACGATAATATTTGTATACAAATAATGAATATTACAAATGTAAGTTGATGACAATGGACAAAGTTAACTAAATTGAATTTAAAAATACTAATGAACAGTACGTGCAATCTTCTCACAGTTGGGTAGTGTGGTACTCTGGGAAGTAGATACTTGCTCATTGTTCTGGGTTCCTTGCACACACTCCTGAACCTTGGAATCTCTGGCATGACAAGTGCTTTTTGTACGATAACAAGGTGGCTGGGGGTCCCTAGAGAGCTTCAAGATGGGGGCTGCTGACCAGAAAGACAAAGGCGTGATGAGAGGGCCAGCCCCACCCTGGACCTCTGGGGAGGGAAAGGAGCCTGGAGATGGAGTTCCATCACCAGTAGCCAATGATTTAATCACTTGTGCCTTTGGAGTAAAAGCTCCATGAAAATCTCTAAACCATGGGTACTGGAGAGTGTCCGGGTTGGTAAACATATGGGTGCTGAGAGGCGGGGCGCCTGGCGGGGGCACGGAAACTGCATGTTACCCAGTCGTTTGCCCCAAATAACTGCCCTGTGTGCCTCTTCTGTTTGGCTGCTGTTCTTGAATTATAGCTATAATATAATATAAGGTACAGCACTTTCTTGAGTTCTGCGTCATTCTAGTGAGATGGGGAGTTACTGGAGCCCCCAAACTGTAGTCAGCCAGGCAGAAAAGGGTGTTAGCCTGGGCACCTCACTGTGGCTGGCATCTGATGTCGAGAAGGGAAAGTCCTGTGGGATTAAAGCCCTGAACCTGTGGGGTCTGTGCTAATAACCAGTTGTTAGTGTCAGGACTGTATTGAGTTGTTAAACACCAAGTTGGTGTCTGGAAAGCTGGCGAATTGGTTGGTGTGAGGAAAAACCGCCATACATTAAGTGTCAGAAGTGTTGTGAGTGAAAACAGCTCATCAGGTAGGTATATTTTTCTAGACTGAAATCCTGGTTCTTTCATTCACCATTTTTCTAACTTTGGACAAGTTTCTTAAGCCTTAGCTTACTTCCTCATCCTTAAAAAGGATATTATAAAACTCATGTAGGATTAAATAAGACAATATTTATAGAGTTCAAGAGCAGTACACATCACATAGCAAGTCTCAATAAATATCAGCTCTTATTAATTACAAGAACTGAAATGGCTCTAATGTTCTGTGGTCAATCAACCCAACAGGGTTCAATGGTCCTCAGATGGTCCAGTTAATCACATGGAGGCGACCACATGCACCGCAGTTTGAACACTTAGATGGAAAGAGAAACAGCAGAAGAGTATACGACTGACAGGAAATAACCCAAGAGAACATAACTTCTACTAAAGGGCAGAGGAGATTAGAAGGTGTAGAAAATGACGCAGTTGAAGAGTATGTCTCTTGGAACCAAAGATGGAGAACTTGGAGAGGTACAAAAATGGTGTCTCAATCTTCAGTTCAGAGCCAGTGGCAGTCTGAGAGTCTCTGATACAGCTTTCCAACACATTAGCAGCTGAAGTTGCCTTTTGTTTTTGTTTTTGTTTTTTTTTTGCATACGCGGGCCTCTCACTGTTGTGGCCTCTCCCGTTGCAGAGCACAGGCTCCGGACGCGCAGGCTCAGCGGCCATGGCTCACGGGCCCAGCCGCTCCACGGCATGCGGGATCTTCCCGGACCGGGGCACGAACCCGCGGCCCCTGCATCGGCAGGCAGACTCTCAACCGCTGCGCCACCAGGGAAGCCCTGAAGCTGCCTTTTAATAGGATGAACTCACAGATATATTAGAGTAGTCTTGGCTGTGTGGTTGATTTTAATAAAGGCTCCAATTTTGTTTTAGCCAAAGAAGACACTGGTTATTTTCTTCTCATTAAAAAAAATACACTTGTTGGCATTTTCAGGAGTGACTGTTATCTCACGTCAAAGGCATACATGCTCCATTCAGGGGGAGATATCCGTGCTGAGGTGTGCCTCTTTCGTCCTCTTGTGGAAATATTACACTGAAGGAGAACAGCTAAAATAGCAGTAAAAAACCAACTTATATTTAGCATCAAATACAGATCCATGATTAACCACAGGCTGGTGTTTTCTGCTTCCCTGAAATGCACTGCAAGACTGAGAAGTATGGCCCTGTTACATATGTCTCTAGACAGAGTCACTGGGGCATCCAGAAAAGCCGCGGCTACAGGGAATTGGCTGGCCTCCTGACAGATCAGGCTCATCATCGTGATCTAGGTACCAGCCTTTGGTACGGTTTGCAACTTTCAGGTAGGTCATTAATGGAAGTTAGAAAAGGAGTGACTATGAACTCAGTCTTCGAGGTTATTTCACACTTTCTCAATACTGAGGTCACGAGTGAATGAGTTGTGCTTGAATGTAGAGAAATCAGAAAGCAGCCAGTCCAGGTAAATGAGGGCAGCTCGTTAGATATCCCCAAATGTACTTGACTCTCCCAGTCATAGGGCAGCGATTATGGCCCCCAGGTGTATGTAGAAATGTTATTTCAACAGCATCTTAGGGGAGAGATGTAAATTGAACGCATAGGTATAAGGAAGAATTTTGTAATTCAAGATAAGCTTTTACCAATTTTCAAAGCAAACTCCTCAAAATCAAGCAGAGATAAATCAACATGGTAATGAATGAGAGCATATAATTAAAAAACAATTGAATAGATTTTTTTTTCTTCCCTTAGGTTACAGTTGTTTAAAATATGTTTTTCAAACCCAAGAATATAATGATTTTATGATTTCTCAAATCAGCAATATTTGGAAATGCCCTGGTTCTGGCTCCAGTGCAGGGGTGGAGGGGTGGGCAGGTCAGGAGGGGAAGTTCTGCAGTCTTTGGGAATCAGATCGTGGGCCTCTATCACCTTGTGTCCAAATACTAACAGTTGGTCCGCAGGGCTCGCTAGGTGACGGCTGTAGTAGCTTTGGTCTGTTTCAGCTGGAGATAGCAACACAGGGGTGCTTCCAGAAAGTACTCCCTGCGCAGCAGGCACAGCCAGGCTACTAGTCTTCTCTGGATCCTTTCTTGAATGCTCAAACCTTCTAAAAGTGTTGGGTGTGTATTTGGCATGTTCAGAGTAACCAAATCTTACAGATACATGGAGTCTTGAGAGAGGTTAGCTACATTTCCAAACTCACAACAGTTATCACGGACAGATGAGGGAGATGCTACTTCTTTGTCCATTTTGCCACGGTAAATTAGGCAAAACAAGGGAAATCCAGGGTTCACTTTACATTTTGCTTTATCGTTTAACCCGACATCAATCATTTTTATATGGGCCTATTAAGCAGGCCTAGAAAGGGCCTCAGCAGCCACGTGCTACAGCCTGCCGCCTTCAGGCAGGTGACCTCGGTTCCTCTGTGTAGGTTACATCGTACTGACCTCATCCTCAAGACCCACGTTTGAACACGTTTCACTATTTCATTGCTTCATCTGGACCATGAATCAAACCATTACACGTACCTCAAAAAAAAAGACTGAAAAGTGCATAGTTATCCTAAATGTAAGTACAAATCTTGTTTTTGTTCTAATGGGGACTCATTATATATTTATCCGTGAAATTTTCTTCCAAAGCAATAGATTC
Organism: Platanista minor; assembly: GCA_004363435.1. NCBI lineage: Eukaryota > Metazoa > Chordata > Mammalia > Artiodactyla > Platanistidae > Platanista > Platanista minor. The sequence continues at coordinate 29,061 of RJWK010009571.1, forward strand.
ACTAGAGGTCAAATATCCAATTGAAGAAAAGGCCTGAAGAGGTAACTAAACTCCAGCCACACCTAAACCATATCACACTAAGTCTGTAAGGTCACAGTTGACAGGCTCAAAGGTGGCTAAGTTACAGACGACGACAACGTCGTCTTCAGAACCATGTGTTACACCAATACCTGAACGGATCCGAGACAGGAAGAGAAAGATTAAAGGACTAAGTTGTGCTGATGTATCCGTAGCTGAGAACAGCTATCAAAGGGCAGCAGGCGTCTGGGAAAGAAACTGCTTTTTAGCTTAGAAACCAGAAATACATTGGCATTGCCTCTGGAATTGGAATAAAACCAATTTTAAATTGGTTTTAAAGCCTGGAATGGAACGTTCCTGCAGTCATCCGTGAACCAACCTTATCCTGTAGAAGCTGAGTGAGCCCTGGCCAAACCATCTTCCTTGTGAATGGTTTTGTTTGGGTCCCTCATAGGACAGGAAGTTCTTGTGCCGTAATTCCACATCGAGTTACAGTGTTTTGTGGTGTAGCTTGAGCAGGGAATTAAAAAAAGAGGAAAAACCTCCAGAGGAAAACCAAGTGCCTTCACTGATGCACCCCAGGGGCTGGGTGGACCCGCAGAGCTGGGTGGGCCTGCAAGGCTGGGCGTTAGCACCCACTTTCCTCCATGCCTCTCTGGCAGAAGAGGGGCAGCCGGACAAACAGACTGCGTTAGTGAAGGCCAAACGAGATGTTTCAAGGTTGATGTAACTTAGAATTGCACTAGACTCACTGCGGTAACCGCAGGGCTTCAAGCACAGCCCCATGTCCGTAACGTCTGGTTGAAGGAATGGCAGCTCCGGAAACGTGCACACGTGTGGGGAGCCCTCCCGCTTCCCTGTGCCCAGGACGTGCACCACTCACACCACACTGGGAGGAAAGATGGGACAAAACGTTCCTCTTACAGTCCCCGTGGAGGGGGTTTCTCCATTTCCTCCTTAAGGAGCAGGGGTTAGGGGGGGAACTAAAGGTGCTCAACAATTCCCAACTCCTGAAACAAAATGGCAAACCAGCTGCTGATGAAGAGCTTAGTCTAAACTAGCTTGTAAATAAAAACCCCACTTTCTCAGATTGGAAATAGGTGAAATAAGTAAACCTCACTGAGCCCTTTCAGCATTTGGATTTGAATGGCTACCAAAGAAGTGGGAAGGAAAAAAGATCAAGAAAACCAAATGTAGCTGTTGAATAACAGCAGCAATTACAACATCAACAATAACAACAAGCTTTTATACAGGGTTTTCTTTTTCTTTCCCCACAGGAATAACATTCTATTACTTAAAAATAGGCCAAATTCTTCAAAAGTGTCAGTGTTGGGAAAGACAGAGAAAGGCTGACGAACGGTTCTAGATGAATGAGACCAAAGAAGCGTGATGACCAGACACAGCTGTGACCCAGACTGCGTCCCGCCCTGGAGGGAAAATGCTACAAATGACATTATTGGGTCAACTGGCAAAACCGCGATACAACCAGAAGATTAGTTAAGGTATTGTGTTAATGTCCAATTTATGGAAGGTTAGGTAAAAGAACGTCCTTATTTTGGAAAACCCACACTGAAATATTTAGGGATAAAGGGCCATGATGTAGACAACTTACTTAAAAAATTAATCGATTAGTTTGAAAATTGAGATATAATTGACTAAGGTTTTCAATTTTATGATCCACTTTTAAGTATATTACTTGGAGGTGCCAGATCTTAACTCTAGAATGTTTTATAATTTCAGGCTGGTACCCAGGTGAATGGACTCTCTTTGAAAGGACAGCAGCCAGGGAGCTGCAGGGATGTGATATTTATTCAGGGACTGTAGGGTGGGGACTCATATTTCAAAGGATAAACACTTTATCAGGTCTAACAGTTACAGTGCATAAACATACTTGTAATTATTCTTGAGGCATGCTCATTAACATGCTTTACCAGGAAAACTACACTTATACGTTCCAGCAGATCAAGAGCATAAAAGGGGTACTGCTTACACTGTAGAGCAAAAAGGGGTCTTTATACTTAGTGAAATCAATGCTCCCAAACTCAGGGTGACACTCGAGAACCATGTATTTCAGCATAACTTAACCTGACACAAGTGGGTATTTTAGAGCCAGACCATCTGGCTCAAATCCCAGCTCCACCACTAACTACCTGCATGACTTTTAGCAACTCACTTCACCTCTCTGTGCCCCAATTTCTTCATCTTAAAATGGGGATAATAAAAATACCTACCTCATCATGTTCTGAAGAGGATTAAATGAGTCAGCACTTTCAGAACACGAGATTGCTGGCCTATGGTGAATAATCCATGAATGTTAGCTTTCAGCATTAACTAAATGCTGCGATACCGGAAACAGAAGAAAAGGGTGCGGTGTCATAAATCTAGGCATCCAGGACTTTGATATTCACCTATAACACAGAAGGGCTTCCGGGCAAATCTCAGTCTTCCTTGCCATCCTCTGTACCGGCAACAGCAGCCTGCAGACCAGATTCGAATGATGAACTCCAAACCAAAGACGACGATCATCACAAACTCCTAAAATATCAAATGAGGCATGTCAGAGAGAGGTATTACGGATCAAACCACAGCAGGAAGCTCTGTGGCTATTTCTGGACATTCAGGCACTTCATCTAAAATATCTGGTTGTTAAAGCCTGAAGTTAACATCGCCTTTTCTCCAAATCAAGCTAAACCCGGAGAACATCGGAATTGTATTTCCTATCATGGAATGCTATTGTAGTTCCTATCATGCACATTGTATTTCCTATCATGGAATGCTATACCTCTTCAAGTCTCTCAAGCTTTGCAAGTTTAGGAGTCTGTTTTAATTCTAAATATGCAGGCTGAATTACAGATCCCCTTGTCTGGAATACACAGTCCCTCGAGATTGGTTCCAGGACCCCATGGACACCAAAATCCTCAGATGTTCAAGTCCCTTATATAAAATGGAGTAGTGTTTACATAAAACCTACACATATCCTTCCATATACTTTAAGTCATTTCTAGTTTACTTATAATACCTAATACAATGTAAATGATTTGTAAATAGTTACTGGTATGCAGTTCGAGTTTTGTTTCTTGGAACTTTCTGGAATTTTTTTTTCAAATATTTTCGATCTACGGTTGGTTGCATCTGTGGATGTGGAACCTGCAGATAAGGAGAGCTGACTGTATAGTGCTACTGACCTTAGAACCTGGTAACATGTGAAATATGTGAAATGAAAGAGTGAACCCTGAAAACACAGCTTCACAGTTACACAGAAAACAGACCCTCATTTTGCTGCAAGGAGTGACATAATCCCTCAGCCCTTAAGAGTTGTTCTCAGAGAAGGAGAAGTTAATATTTAGGAGGATACTGAGGTTCTTTTGTTACGATGTCAAAATATCCTTATAAGACAGCAAGTTTTGACAGTGTTATTGTGTGTGGCACATACATCCTTTGCCAGAACTGAGACCCTGAAGCCTCTGGATCTGAAGCTTGTTAATTATTAGGTTGCCCTTTGGTGAGAGCTGCCTAGAAAATAACACTTGCTCCAGCAGGAGGGCTTTGAGATTATCTAGGAAGAGCTGTGAGTGAACCCTGGGGAAGGCCAACTAAAGAGGCTCATTAAATGCGGGTCACAGACTGAGAAACCACCGGACTCTGTCAGAAGAAAGCACCTCTGGAGCAGACCTGTCACAGTCACCCTGTTGTCCCTCTATTGGGGCAGGCACTGAATTTATCACATTTGATTTGTTTTCCTTTAAAAATATTTCCCTCTCTTGTTTTTTCTTTTGAATCTCTTGTTTTTAAACAAGGGTTGAGTCAGCATTAATGATGTAGAACAATATTTATTACTTGATTTTTGTTATAATTGCTTAATTATAAAAGTGATACATGGTTTTTATTAAAGTCTCTAAACAACACAGACGTGCTGAATGTACAAAGTAGTCCGAAGCCACTCCCTGTCCTTCCACGCCCCAAGATAAAAACTGTTATCAAATTTAGAAAAATGGCATTTTTGTTGCAAGTTTCAGGCAAATGTCTGTTTCTTCAGTTAGAGCATGTGATGATATATTGCACTTTTGAAATGCCTAGTAGAGATACACCATTCTCTCCTTCTGTTATTTTGCACTAAGTAACCCACAAATATTTCTCATCATGGGAAATAAATCTCCAATATCACGGCTGCTTACTTACAGTGACTTAAAACTACCCGTGGGCTAAATCTCCACAGATGACTTTATGCAGATAACCAAAGCCATGGTCAACGCACACTCATTCATGATATCAGGGTTTTGTTTTGTTTTGCTTTTAGTTTTGAGTATATATCTAGGTAGTTGAGTTTATTCATTCATTAAGGTGGTTGAAGTGCCACGTTAGGAAAGAGCTGGGAGTGAACCCTGGGGAGGCCAGGCTTGGTTTAATCTTTCTCTTTCCTCATACAGAGCCTGCTGAGGCCCCAGGTGCCCAGCAGCCGTGCGTCCAGTGCACATTTAATGGCAGGGCCATTTTATCCCGGCTGCCACCTCCTACTTGAGCCAGGAAGTCTGGCACTCCACTTGTGGGGTCCAATTATCAGGGATAGCTAAGAAAATCCCAAATGTGGCCTGAGCAACTGGCACGACAGTAGAACGATTTTACTTTTTCATGAGAATAGCTGCTACCAGCCAATGTATGGCCAATGATCTTTAGATATTGAATAAAGAATATTAGAATAAAGTAACATTCTATTACTTTAGGAAGGTAGGCCCTCACTGCATCATTTCTATGTTGTATCCTGAGGCAGATAAATTACATCGACAAATTCTTTATTCAGGGTCCCTTGTTCAGAAATATTGCCTCCTGAATTTTTTTTTTTTTTAATTATGTTGGGAAAAATCCCTCATTTCCAAACAAAGCAAGAGGAAGATGTAATTGGATTTCACTACAGGGTCACAGTTTCTGCCTCGGAGAAGTAAGACTAGGGTCAGAGTTCTCTCCTACTAGAGCATTCCTTAGTATTCTTTATGAGGGCCTGGTTTTAGACTTAGTGAGCGATAACCTCAAACTCTCTGATCACTGAGTGAGCAGCAGGGAGGTGTCTGTGCAGCACTTCCCTCAGGCCCGGAGCTATAGAACGTGGGGATGCTCCCTCCCAAGACTTGAGCTGATTCGATTGGGAGCAAAAGCATGAAAACCACTTTGACCATATTCTGTATCTTGCTTCCTGAAATTTCCATCTTATTTCAATTAAAAGGAACAAACTGCTATTGAGAAAGAGGGGGGAAAGAGTTCCAAATCTGACAGTCAGACCTGGTGGGGAATGGAATTGTGAGAAAAGCACCTTTACTCTCTCTTTTTTCATTTCCCCACTTTGTTGAGGTAAAAATGACAAATAAAAGTTCTGTATATGTGAGCTGTACAATGAAATGTTTTGATGTACGTAGGCATTGTGAAGTGTTTACAAAAATCAAGCTAATTAACATATCCATCACCTCACATAGGTAAGTTTTTTTTTTTTTTTTTTTTTTTTTTGGTGAGAACACTTAAAATTTAATCTCTTAGCAAATTTCCAGGACACACTAACACTATTGTTAACTATAGTCACCAGGCTGTATGTTAGGTCTCCAGGACTTATTCATCCTGCATAATTGAAACTCGGTGCCTTTTGTCCAGTATCTCTCCTTCCTGCCCACCTTCCAGTCCCTGGCAATCATTCTACTTTCTGTTTCTATGAGTTTGACTTTTTAGATTCCACATATAAGTGAGAACATGCAGTATTTGTGTTTCTCTGTCAGGCTTATTTCACTTAACATGACGTCCTCCAAATTCATCCATGTTATTGCAAATGGCAGGATTTCTTTTTAAAGGCTGACTAATACTCCCGTCTCTGTCTGTTTATCTATCTACCTATCTCACATCTTCTATATTAGTTTATCCACTGATGGACACTTAGGTTGTTTCCACATCTTGGCTATTGTGAATAATGCTGCAATGAACATGAGGGTGCAGATATCTCTTTGAGATCCTGACCTCACTTCCTTTGGATATAGGACCAGAAGTGGCTTGCTGGTAGCTCTATTTTTAATTTCCTGAGGAACCTCCATACTGTTCTTCGTAGTGGCTGCATCAATTTACATTCCCACCAACAGTGCACGAGGGTTCCCTTTTCTCCACACCCTCTCCAGCACTTGTTATCTTTTGTCTTTTTGATAATAGCCATTCTAACACATATGAGGTGATATCTCATTGTGCTTTTGTTTTCTTAATTAATTTTTAGTTGCTTTACAATGTTGTGTTAGATTCAGGTGTACAGCAAAGTGAATCAGTTATACATGTACATATATCCACTCTTTTTCAGATTCTTTTCTCATATAGGTCATTACAGAGTTTTGAGTAGAGTTCCCTGTGCTACACAGTAGGTTCTTATTAGTTATCTATTTTATATATAGTAGTGTGTATATGTCAATCCCAATCTTCATCGTGGTTTTGATTTACATTTCTGATGATTAGTGATGTTGGACACCTTTTCATAATATCTGTTGCCCATTTTTAAATCAGGTTATTGTATTTTAGTTTTTGCTGTTGAGTTATGGAATGTCCATATATGTTTGGATATTAACTTCTTATCAGATGTTTGGTGTGCAAATGTCTTCTCCCATCCCAGAGGTTGTGTCTTCACTCTGTTGATCATTTCCTTTTTATGTACAGAAGATTTTAAGTTAGATGCAATCCCACGTATTTATTTTTGTTTTTGTTTTTTGTGATTCTGGAGTCATATAAAAAAATCCAAAAGACAAATTCTGTATGATATCACTTATGAGTGGAATCTGAAAAATAAAACTAATAGTGGATATAACAATAAACAGACTCACCAATATAGAGAACAAACTAGTGGTTACCAATGAGGAGAGGGATGCGGGGAGGGGCAAGATAGGGGTAGGGGATTAAGAGGCACAAACTACTAAGTATAAAATAAATAAGCTACCAGGATATATAGTACAACACAGGGAATAGAGCCAATATTCAATAATAACTATAAAGGGAGTATAACCTTCAAAATTGTGAATCATGTTGTACACCTGAAATTTATATAATACTGTACATCAACTCTACCTTAATTAAAAAACTGGGGGCTTCCCTGGTGGTGCAGTGGTTGAGAGTCTGCCTGCCAATGCAAGGGACACGGGTTCGTGCCCTGGTCCGGGAAGATCCCACATGCTGCAGAGCGGCTGGGCCCATGAGCCATGGCCGCTGAGCCTGCGCGTCTGGAGCCTGTGCTCCGCAACAGGAGAGGCCACAACAGTGACAGGCCCGCGTACAGCAAAAAAACAAAAACAAAAACAAAACAAAAAAAAAACATTGCCCAGACCAATGTCAAGAAGCTCCTTCCCTATGTCAGACAGAGAAAGACAAATATCATAAGATATCACTTATATGTAGAATCCAAAAAAAGGGTACAAATGAACTTATCTTAAAACAGAAATAGAGTTATAGATGTAGAAAATAAACTTATGGTTACCCGGGGGTAACGGGGTGGGGAGGGACAAATTGGAAGAATTGGGATTGACATATACATACTACTATATATAAGATAACCAATAAGGACCTACTGTATAGCACAGGGAACTCTACTCAGTATTCTGTAATAGCCTATATGGGAAAAGAGCCTTAAAAAGAGTGGATATATGTATATGTGTAATAGATTCACTTTGCTGTACACTTAAAACTAACGCAATGTTGTAAATCAACTATACTCAATAAAAATTAAAAAGAAAAAGAAGCTCCTTCCCTATGCTTTCTTCTAATAGTATTATAGTTTCAGGCCTTATGTTTAAGTCTTTCATCCATTTTGAGTTGACTTTTGTATGTGGTGTGAGATAAGGGTCCAATTTCATTCTTCTGCATATGGATATCCAGTTTTCTCATTCATGATAAAAAGTCTCAGCAAGTCAGAAATAGAGGTTTACTATCTCAAATTGATACACAGAATCTACAAAACGCTTACAGCTAATGTCATACTTTTTTTTTTTTTTTTTTTTTTTTGCGGTACGCGGGCCTCTCGCTGTTGTGGCCTCTCCCGTCGCGGAGCAGAGGCTCCGGACGCGCAGGCTCAGCGGCCACGGCTCACGGGCCCAGCCGCTCCGCGGCATGTGGGAACTTCCCAGACCGGGGCATGAACCCGTGTCCCCTGCCTCGGCAGTCGGACTCTCAACCACTGCGCCACCAGGGAAGCCCTAATGTCATACTTAATGATGAAAGACTGAAAGCTTTTCTTCAAAAATCAAGAACACAGAAAGATGTTAGTTTCATCACTCTTATTCAACATAGTTGCATAATATAGTCACTGCAATCAGGCAAATAAAAGAAATAAAAGGCATACAACTGGAAAGAGAGACATAAAATAGTCTATATTTGCAGATGCATGATTGTCTACAAAGAAAATCTCAAGGAATCTACCAAAAGACTCTTAGAACTAATCAGTGAGTTCAGTAAGGTTGCAAGATACAAGATCAATATACAAAAACCAATCAGATGTCTGCATACTAACAGTAAGGATGTGGACGCCAAAATTAAAAGCACAATATTATTTATGATCATTCCAAATAAATTAAATGTTTAGTTATGCACTTAACAAAACTGTACAGGGTACACAGGCTGAAAATTATAAAATGTTGGTAAAAGAAAGCAGACGAGACCTAAGTAAATGGAAATACCATGTTCATGAATTGGAAGATTCAACATAATAAAGATGTCAGCTCTTCCCAAACTGATGTGTAGGTTTAATGAAATTCCTATCAAACTCCTAGCAAGTTTTCTCTTTTTTTTTGTAGACATAAAGAAACTTATTCTAAAGCTGATGTGGAAAGGCACAGGCCCTAGAATAGCTAAAAATAATCCTGAAAAAAGAGAATGCAGTGGGAGGAATCACTTTATCTGATATTAAGGCCTGCTATGTAGCTCTAATAATCAGGACTGTGTGGTCTTGGCAGAGGGACAGACACCTAGAGAATGATGGAGCACAACAGAGAACACAGAAATACACTCAGGCAAACATGCTCAACGGATTATTTGATAAAGTTACATAAGTAATTCAAAGGAAGAAGAAATAGCCCTTTCAATAATCAGTGGTGGAACAATGGGACATCCATATACAATAAAATGAACCTCTATCTATATCTCACACTTTATAGAAAAGTTGATTCAAAATGGATCATGGGCTTAAGTGTTAAAACTATACATAAAGAATTAGGAATTGAGCTAAGCAAAGAGTTCTTTGACTTTACACCAAAAGCATAAGTAAGGAAAGGAAAAATTGATAAATTGGACTTCATCAGAAGTAGAGAGGAGGGCTTCCCTGGTGGCACAGTGGTTGAGAGTCTGCCTGCTGATGCAGGGGACACATGTTCGTGGCCCGGTCTGGGAAGATCCCACGTGCCGCGGAGTGGCTGGGCCCGTGAGCCATGGCCGCTGAGCCTGCGTGTCTGGAGACTGTGCTCCGCAACGGGAGAGGCCACAACAGTGAGAGGCCCGCTTAAAAAAATAAAAGTAGAAAGGATCACTCCCTCTTGCAAGAGCACCAGAATCACAACTAACTGCTGAACAATCATTGACAGGAAGACACTGGAACTCACCAAAAAAGACACCCCATATCCAAAGACAAAGGAGAAGCCACAATGAGATGGTAGGAGGGGCGCAATCACAATAAAATCAAATCTCATAACTGCTGGGTGGGTGACTCACAAACTGGAGAACACTTATACCACAGAAGTCTACCCACTGGAGTGAGGGTTCTGAGCCCCACATCAGGCTTCCAAACCTGGGGGTCCAGCAACGGGAGGAGGAATTCCTAGAGAATCAGACTTTGAAGGCTGGTGGGATTTGATTGCAAGACTGTGACAGGACTGTGGGAAACAGAGACTCCACTCATGGAGGGCACACACAAAGTAGGTGCGCATCGGGACCCAGGGGAAGGAGCACTGACCCAAGGGGAGACTGAACCAGACCTACCTGCTAGTGTTGGAGGGTCTCCTTCGGGGTGGGGGGATGGCTCTGTCTCACCCTGAGAACAAGGACACTGGCAGCAGAAGTTCTGGGAAGTACTCCTTGGTGTGAGCCTTCCCAGAGCCTACCATTAGCCCCACCAAAGAGACCAGGTAGGCTCCAGTGTTGGGTTGCCTCAGACCAAACAACCAACAGGGAGCAAACTCAGCCCCACCCATCAGCAGTCAAGCAGATTAAAGTTTTACTGAGCTCTGCCCACCAGAGCAACACCAAGCTCTACCCACCACCAGTCCCTCCCATCAGGAAACTAGCACAAACCTCTTAGATAGCCTCATCCACCAGAGGGCAGACAGCAGAAGCAAGAAGAACGACAATCCTGCAGACAGTGGAACAAAAACCACATTCACAGAAAGACAGACAGGATGACAAGGCAGAGGGCTATGTACCAGATGAAGGAACAAGATAAAACCCCAGAAAAACAACAAAATGAAGTGGAGACAGGTAACCTTCCAGAAAAAGAATTCAGAATAATGATAGTGAAGATGTTCCAGGACCTTGGAAAAAGAATGGAGGCAAAGATGGAGTACATGCAAGAAATGTGTAACAAGGACCTAGAATTAAAGAACAAACAAACAGAGATGAACAATACAACAGATGAAATGAAGACTACACTAGAAGAAATCAATAGCAGAATACCTGAGGCAGAAGAACGGATAAGTGACCTGGAAGACAGAATGGTGAAATTCATTGCTGTGGAACAGAAAAAACAAAAAGGAATGAAAAGAAATGAAGACAGCCTAAGATACCTCTGGGATAACATTAAATGCAAAAACATTTGCATTATAGGGGTCCCAGAAGGAGAAGAGAGAGAGAAAGGACCTGAGAAAATATTTGAAGAGATTACAGTAGAAAACTTCCCTAACATGGGAAAAGAAATAGCCACCCATGTCCAGGAAGTGCAGAGAGTCCCAGGCAGGATAAACCCAAGGAGAAACATGCCGAAACACATAGTAATCAAATTGGCAAATATTAAAGACAAATAAAAATTATGCAAAGCAGCAAGGGAGAAATGACAAATAGCATACAAGGGAACTCCCATAACCTTAACAGATGATTTCTCAGCAGAAACTCTACAAGCCAGAAGAGAGTGCCATGATATACTTAAAGTGAGGAAAGGGAAGAACCTACAACCAAGATTACTCTACCCGGCAAGGATCTCATTCAGATTCGATGGAGAACCCAAAAGCTTTACAAACAAGCAAAAGCTAAGAGAATTCAGCACCACCAAACCAGCTCTACAACAGATGCTAAAGGAACTTCTCTAAGTGGGAAACACAAGAGAAGAAAAGGACCTAAAATAACACACCCAAAACAATTAAGAAAATGGTCACAGGAACATACATATCAATAATTACCTTAAACGTGAATGGATTAAATGCTCCAACCAAAAGATACAGGCTTGCTGAATGGATACAAAAACAAGACCCATATACATGCTGTCTACAAGAGACCCACTTCAGACCTAGGGACACAGACTGAAAGTGAGGGGACGGAAAAAGATATTCCACGCAAATGGAAATCAAAAGAAAGCTGGAGTAGCAATGTTCGTATCAGATAAAATAGACTTTAAAATAAAGAATGTTATAAGAGACAAGGAAGGACACTACATAATCATCAAGGGATCAATCCAAGAAAAATATATGACAATTATAAATATATATGCACCCAACAGAGGAGCACTTCAATACATAAGGCAACTGCTAACAGCTATGAAAGAGGAAATCAACAGTAACACAGTAATAGTGGGGGACTTTAACAACTCACTTACAATAGACAGTCATCCAAAATGAAAATTAATAAGGAAGCACAAACTTTAAATGACACAACAGACCAGACAGATTTAATTGATATTTCTAGGACATTCCATGCAAAAACAGCAGATTACACTTTTTTCTCAAGTGTACATGGAACATTATCCAGGACAGATCACATCTTGGGTCACAAATCAAGCCTCAATAAATCTAAGAAAATTGAAATCATATCAAATACCTTTTCTGACCACAGTGCTATGAGATTAGAAATGAATTACAGGGAAACAACGTAAAAAACACAAACAAATGGAGGCTAAATAATACGTTACTGAATAACCAAGAGATCACAGACGAAATCAAAGAGGAAATCAAAAAATACCTAGAGACAAATGACAATGAAAACAGGACGATCCAAAACCTATGGGATGCAGCAAAAGAAGTTCTAAGAGGGAAGTTTATAGCAATACAAGCCTACCTCAAGAAACAAGAAACATCTCAAGTAAACAATCTAACCTTACACCTAAAGGAACTAGAGAAAGAAGAACAAACAAAACCCAAAGTTAGTAGACGGAAAGAAATCATAAAGATCAGAGCAGAAATAAATGAAATAGAAACAAAGAAAACAATAGCAAAGATCAATAAAACTAAAAGCTGGTTCTTTGAGAGGATAAACAAAAGTGATAAACCAATAGCCAGACTCATCAAGAAAAAGAGGGAGAGGACTGAAATGAATAAAATTAGAAATGAAAAAGGAGAAGTTACAACAGACACCGCAGAAATACAAAGCATCCTAAGAGACTACTACAAGCAACTCTATGCCAATAAAATGGACAACCTGGAAGAAATGGACAAATTCTTAGAAAGGTATAACCTTCCAAGACTGAACCAGGAAGAAATAGAAAATATGAACAGACCAATCACAAGTAATGAAATTGACAATGTGATTAAAAATCTTCCAACAAACAAAAGTCCAGGATCAGATGGCTTCACGGGTGAATTCTTTCAAACATTTCGAGAAGAGCTAACACCCATCCTTCTCAAACTCTTCCAAAAAATTGCAGAGGAAGGAACACTCGCAAGCTCATTCTATGAGGCCACCATCACCCTGATACCAAACCCCGACAAAGATACTACAAAAAAAGAAAATTACAGACCAATATCACTAATGAATATAGATGCAAAACTCCTCAATGGAATACTAGCAAACCAAATCCAACAACACATTAAAAGGATCATACCCCATGATCAAGTGGGATTTATCCCAGGGATGCAAGGATTCTTCAATATATGCAAATCAACCAATGTGATACACCATATTAACAAATTAAAGAATAAAAACCATATGATCATCTCAATAGACGCAGAAAAAGCTTTTGACAAAATTCAACACCCATTTATGATAAAAGCTCTCCAGAAATTGGGCATAGAGGGAACCTACCTCAAAATAATAAAGGTCATATATGATAAACCCACAGCAAACATCATTCTCAATGGTGAAAAACTGAAAGCATTTACTCTAAGATCAGGAACAAGACAAGGATGTCCACTCTCACCACTATTATTCAACATAGTTTTGGAAGCCCTGGCCATGGCAATCAGAGAAGAAAAAGAAATAAAAGCCATCCAAATCGGAAAAGAAGAAGTAAAATTGTCACTGTTTGCAGATGACATGATACTATACATAGATAATCATAAAGATGCCACCAGAAAACTACTGGAGCTAATCAATGAATTTGGTAAAGTTGCAGGGTACAAAATTAATGCACAGAAATCTCTTGCATTCCTACACACTAACGATGCAAAATCTGAAAGAGAAATTAAGGAAACACTCCCATTTACCATTGCAACAATAAGAATAAAACACCTAGGAATAAACCTACCTAGGGAGACAAAACACATGTATGCAGAAAACTATAAGACACTGATGAAAGAAAGTAAAGATGATACCAACACATGGAGAGATATATCATGTTCTTGGATTGGAAGAATCAATATTGTGAAAATGACTACAGTACCCAAAGCAATCTAAAGATTAAATGCAATCCCTACCAAATTACCAATGGCATTTTTTAGAGAACTAGAACAAAAAATCTTAAAATTTGTATGGAGACACAAAATACTCCAAATAGCCAGAGCAGTCTTGAGGGAAAAAGGCGGAACTGGAGGAGTCAGACTCCCTGACTTCAGACAATACTACAAAGCTACAGTAATCAAGACAATATGGTACTGGCACAAAAACAGAAACATAGATCAATGGAACAACATAGAAAGCCCAGAGATTAACCGACGCACCTATGGTCAACTAATCTGTGACAGAGGAGGCAAGGATATACAATGGAGAAAAGACAGTCTCTTCAATAAGTGGTGTTGGGAAAACTGGACAGCTACATGTAAAAGAATGAAATTTAACACTCCCTAACACCATACAGAAAAATAAACTCAAAGTGGATTAGAGACCTAAATGTAAGACCGTACACAATAAAACTCTTAGAGGAAAACATAAGAAGAACACTCTTTGACATAAATCACAGCAAGATCTTTTTTGATCCACCTCCTAGAGTAATGGAAATAAAAACAAAAATAAACAAATGGGACCTAATGAAACTTAAAAGCTTTTGCACAGCAAAGGAAACCATAAAGCAGACGAAAAGACAACCCTCAGAATGAGAGAAAATATTTGCAAACCAATCAATGGACAAAGGATTAATCTCCAAAATATATAAACAGCTCATGCAGCTCAATATTAAAAAAACAAACAACCCAATCAAAAAATGGGCAGAAGACCTAAATAGACATTTCTCCAAAGAAGACATACAGATGGCCAAGAAGCACATGAAAAGCTGCTCAACATCATTAATTATTAGAGAAATGCAAATCAAAACTACAATGAGGTGTCTCCTCACACCAGTTAGAATGGGCATCATCAGAAAATCTACCAACAACAAATGCTGGAGAGGGTGTGGAGAAAAGGGAACCCTCTTGCACTGCTGGTGGGAATGTAGATTGATACAGCCACTATGGAGAACAGTATGGAGGTTCCTTAAAAAACTAAAAATAGAATTACCATATGATCCAGCAATCCCACTACTGGGCATATACCCAGAGAAAACCATAATTCAGAAAGACACATGCACCCCAATGTTCATTGCAGCACTATTTACAATAGCCAGGTCATGGTAGCAACCTAAATGCCCATCGACAGACAAATGGATAAAGAAGATGTGGGACATATATACAATGGAATATTACTCAGCCATAAAAAGGAACGAAATTGGGTCGTTTGTTGAGACGTGGATGGATCTAGAGTCTGTCAAACAGAGTGAAGTAAGTCAGAAAGAGAAAAACAAATATCGTATATTAATGCATATATGTGGAACCTAGGAAAATGGTACAGATGAACTGGTTTGCAGGGCAGAAATTGAGACACAGATGTAGAGAATAAACGTATGGACAAAAAGGGGGGAAAGCGGCTGGGGTGGTGGTGGTGGTGGTGGGATGAATTGGGCGATTGGGATTGACATGTATACATTGACGTGTATAAAATGGATGACTAATAAGAATAAAAAAAAGTAGAGAGGATGAAAAGACAAACTATAGACTGAGAAAAAATATTCTCTAAGCACATATATGACAAAGGACTAGTATCTAGAAAATATTAAAACTCTCAAAACTCAACAGTAAAAAACAATTCAACTAGAAAATGAGCAGAAGACATGAACAGCCATTTCACTAAAGAGGAAAATGGATGGGAAACGAGCACATGAAAAAATATTCAACATCATCAGCCATGTAAGAAATGCAAATTAAAACACAAGATAACACCACATACGTATCAGAATGGCTAAAATTAAAAATAGTGCCAACACAAAATGCTGGAGAGAATGTGCAGAAACTGGATTTCTTCTGCATTGTTGGTGAGAATGTAAAATGGTGTAGCCACTCTGGAAAACAGCTTGATAGTTTTTTATAAAATTAAACATACAGTTACTATATGACTCAATAATTGTACTCTTGGGCATTCATGCCAGAGAAATGAAAACTTATGTTTATACAAACACCTGTACATGAATGTTCATAGTGGATTTATTCATAAAGACCGAAACCCAGAAACAGCCCAGATGTCCTGACCATGTGAATGGTTAAACAAGCTGTGGTCCATCAGTATCACGGAATACTACTCAACAGTAAAAATGAACAAACTACTGACACACACAAGAACCTGGATGAATCTCTGGGGCATTATGCTAAGGGGAAAAAGGCAATCCCAAAGGTTACATACCATGATATTCCATCTACAAAATATTTTTAAACTGAAAAATTTTAGAAATGCAGAACAGCTTAGAGGTTGCTGGAAGTCGGAGATGGAGGGAGGAAGGGTGTGTGGGTGAGAAGGAGCATGTGGGTGCAGTTATTGAAGGACGACCTGAGAAATCCTGTGGTGCTGGAACTGTTTGGTGTCTTTTTTTTTTTTTTTTTTTTT